>CAWUFW010018158.1:0-233167 GCA_963921515.1 Calotriton arnoldi
CAAACGTACTTTACGTTCAGTTACGTATTGCTAACCCTGTGCCTCATGGGAACAGTCCAGACCGAACTGCCAAGCCATGTCTTCCCTGGACCGGAATCAAGCATCCTGGGACCGATTTCGGGCTACCAGCCCTCATCAGCCAGTCTAGCTAGAATCCAGTGGCAAAGTGAGCAAGGGACCCACGTCTGGGCATACCCTGCCAACTTAGGGCGAACAAAACAAACACAAGGAGATGATTGACCGAGTGCTGAAACTTTTCAAACACTCAGCCCCAGTCACAGATCTGGGTTGAATCCATCATCATACTTTAGCTCACTTTGCCACCCCAGCTCAGACACAGCTATAAGCAAATCAGTCTTGACCCTGTGCCTCATATG
Organism: Calotriton arnoldi; assembly: GCA_963921515.1. Taxonomy (NCBI): domain Eukaryota; kingdom Metazoa; phylum Chordata; class Amphibia; order Caudata; family Salamandridae; genus Calotriton; species Calotriton arnoldi. The sequence goes on from CAWUFW010018158.1 coordinate 378, forward strand.
AACAGTCCAGACCAAACTGCCAAGCCATGTCTTCCCTGGACCGGAATCAAGTATCCTGGGACCGGTTTCGGGCCAACAGCCCTCATCAGCCAGGCTAGCTTGAATCCAGTGGCAAAGTGAGCAAGGGACCCACGTCTGGGCATACCCTGCCAACTTAGGGCGAACAAAGCAAACACAAGGAGATGATGGACGGAGTGCTGAAACTTTTCAAACACTCACCCCCAGTCACAGATCTGGGTTGAATCCATCATCATTCTTTAGCTCACTTTGCCACCCCAGTTCAGACACAGCTATATGTAAATCAGTCTAGACCCTGTGCCTCATGTGAACAGTCCAGACTGAACTGCCAAGCCATGTCTTCCCTGGACCAGAATCAAGCATCCTGGGACCGGTTTCGGGCTAACAGCCCTCATCAGCCAGGCTAGCTTGAATCCAGTGGCAAAGTGAGCAGGGGACCCACATCTGGGCATACCCTGCCAACTTAGGGCAAACAAAGCAAACACAAGGAGATGATGGACGGAGTGCTGAAACTTTTCAAACACTCACCCACAGTCACAGATCAGGGTTGAATCCATCATCATTCTTTAGCTCACTTTGCCACCCCAGTTCAGACACAGCCATATGCAAATCAGTCTTGACCCTGTGCCTCATGGGAACAGTCCAGACCGAACTGCCAAGCCATGTCTTCCCTGGACCGGAATCAAGCATCCTGGGACCGGTTTCGGGCTAACAGCCCTCATCAGCCAGGCTAGCTTGAATCCAGTGGCAAAGTGAGCAAGGGACCCACGTCTGGGCATACCCTGCCAACTTAGGGCGAACAAAGCAAACACAAGGAGATGATGGACGGAGTGCTGAAACATTTCAAACACTCACCCCCAGTCACAGATCTGGGTTGAATCCATCATCATTCTTTAGCTCACTTTGCCACCCCTGTTCAGACACAGCTATATGCAAATCAGTCTTAACCCTGTGCCTCATGGGAACAGTCCAGACCGAACTGCCAAGCCATGTCTTCCCTGAACCGGAATAAAGCATCCTGGGACCGGTTTTGGGCTAACAGCCCTCATCAGCCAGGCTAGCTTGAATCCAGTGGCAAAGTGAGCAAGGGACCCACGTCTGGGCATACCCTGCCAACTTATGGCGAACAAAGCAAACACAAGGAGATGATGGACGGAGTGCTGAAACCTTTCAAACACTCACCCCCAGTCACAGATCTGGGTTGAATCCATCATCATTCTTTAGCTCACTTTGCCACCCCTGTTCAGACACAGCTATATGCAAATCAGTCTTGACCCTGTGCCTCATGGGAACAGTCCAGACCGAACTGCCAAGCCATGTCTTCCCTGGACCGGAATCAAGCATCCTGGGACCGATTTCGGGCTACCAGCCCTCATCAGCCAGTCTAGCTAGAATCCAGTGGCAAAGTGAGCAAGGGACCCACGTCTGGGCATACCCTGCCAACTTAGGGCGAACAAAACAAACACAAGGAGATGATGGACGGAGTGCTGAAACTTTTCAAACACTCAGCCCCAGTCACAGATCTGGGTTGAATCCATCATCATACTTTAGCTCACTTTGCCACCCCAGTTCAGACACAGCTATAAGCAAATCAGTCTTGACCCTGTGCCTCATGGGAACAGTCCAGACCAAACTGCCAAGCCATGTCTTCCCTGGACCGGAATCAAGCATCCTGGGACCGGTTTCGGGCCAACAGCCCTCATCAGCCAGGCTAGCTTGAATCCAGTGGCAAAGTGAGCAAGGGACCCACGTCTGGGCATACCCTGCCAACTTAGGGCGAACAAAGCAAACACAAGGAGATGATGGACGGAGTGCTGAAACTTTTCAAACACTCACCCCCAGTCACAGATCTGGGTTGAATCCATCATCATTCTTTAGCTCACTTTGCCACCCCAGTTCAGACACAGCTATATGCAAATCAGTCTAGACCCTGTGCCTCATGGGAACAGTCCAGACTGAACTGCCAAGCCATGTCTTCCCTGGACCGGAATCAAGCATCCTGGGACCGGTTTCGGGCTAACAGCCCTCATCAGCCAGGCTAGCTTGAATCCAGTGGCAAAGTGAGCAAGGGACCCACGTCTGGGCATACCCTGCCAACTTAGGGCAAACAAAGCAAACACAAGGAGATGATGGACGGAGTGCTGAAACTTTTCAAACACTCACCCACAGTCACAGATCTGGGTTGAATCCATCATCATTCTTTAGCTCACTTTGCCACCCCAGTTCAGACACAGCTATATGCAAATCAGTCTTGACCCTGTGCCTCATGGGAACAGTCCAGACCGAACTGCCAAGCCATGTCTTCCCTGGACCAGAATCAAGCATCCTGGGACCGGTTTAGGGCTAACAGCCCTCATCAGCCAGGCTAGCTTGAATCCAGTGGCAAAGTGAGCAAGGGACCCACGTCTGGGCATACCCTGCCAACTTAGGGCGAACAAAGCAAACACAAGGAGATGATGGACGGAGTGCTGAAACATTTCAAACACTCACCCCCAGTCACAGATCTGGGTTGAATCCATCATCATTCTTTAGCTCACTTTGCCACCCCAGTTCAGACACAGCTATATGCAAATCAGTCTTAACCCTGTGCCTCATGGGAACAGTCCAGACCGAACTGCCAAGCCATGTCTTCCCTGGACTGGAATCAAGCATCCTGGGACCAGTTTCGGGCTAACAGCCCTCATCAGCCAGTCTTGCTTGAATCCAGTGGCAAAGTGAGCAAGGGACCCACGTCTGGGCATACCCTGCCAACTTAGGGCGAACAAAGCAAATACAAGGAGATGATGGACGGAGTGCTGAAACTTTTCAAACACTCACCCCCAGTCACAGATCTGGGTTGAATCCATCATCATTCTTTAGCTCACTTTGCCACCCCAGTTCAGACACAGCTATATGCAAATCAGTCTTGACCCTGTTCCTCATGGGAACAGTCCAGACCGAACTGCCAAGCCATGTCTTCCCTGGACCAGAATCAAGCATCCTGGGACCGGTTTCGGGCTAACAGCCCTCATCAGCCAGGCTAGCTTGAATCCAGTGGCAAAGTGAGCAAGGGACTCACGTCTGGGCATACCGTGCCAACTTAGGGCAAACAAAGCAAACACAAGGAGATGATGGACGGAGTGCTGAAACTTTTCAAACACTCACCCACAGTCACAGATCTGGGTTGAATCCATCATCATTCTTTAGCTCACTTTGCCACCCCAGTTCATACACAGCTATATGCAAATCAGTCTTGACCCTGTGCCTCATGGGAACAGTCCAGACCGAACTGCCAAGCCATGTCTTCCCTGGACCAGAATCAAGCATCCTGGGACCGGTTTCGGGCTAACAGCCCTCATCAGCCAGGCTAGCTTGAATCCAGTGGCAAAGTGAGCAAGGGACCCACGTCTGGGCATACCCTGCCAACTTAGGGCGAACAAAGCAAACACAAGGAGATGATGGACGGAGTGCTGAAACTTTTCAAACACTCACCCCCAGTCACAGATCTGGGTTGAATCCATCATCATTCTTTAGCTCACTTTGCCACCCCAGTTCAGACACAGCTATATGCAAATCAGTCTTGACCCTGTGCCTCATGGGAACAGTCCAGACCGAACTGCCAAGCCATGTCTTCCCTGGACCGGAATCAAGCATCCTGGGACCGGTTTCGGGCTACCAGCCCTCATCAGCCAGGCTAGCTTGAATCCAGTGGCAAAGTGAGCAAGGGACCCACGTCTGGGCATACCCTGCCAACTTAGGGCGAACAAAGCAAACACAAGGAGATGATGGACGGAGTGCTGAAACTTTTCAAACACTCAGCCCCAGTCACAGATCTGGGTTGAATCCATCATCATTCTTTAGCTCACTTTGCCACCCCAGTTCAGACACAGCTATAAGCAAATCAGTCTTGACCCTGTGCCTCATGGGAACAGTCCAGACCGAACTGCCAAGCCATGTCTTCCCTGGACCGGAATCAAGCATCCTGGGACCGGTTTCGGGCTAACAGCCCTCATCAGCCAGGCTAGCTTGAATCCAGTGGCAAAGTGAGCAAGGGACCCACGTCTGGGCATACCCTGCCAACTTAGGGCGAACAAAGCAAACACAAGGAGATGATGGACGGAGTGCTGAAACTTTTCAAACACTCACCCCCAGTCACAGATCTGGGTTGAATCCATCATCATTCTTTAGCTCACTTTGCCACCCCAGTTCAGACACAGCTATATGCAAATCAGTCTTGACCCTGTGCCTCATGGGAACAGTCCAGACCGAACTGCCAAGCCATGTCTTCCCTGGACCGGAATCAAGCATCCTGGGACCGGTTTCGGGCTAACAGCCCTCATCAGCCAGGCTAGCTTGAATCCAGTGGCAAAGTGAGCAAGGGACCCACGTCTGGGCATACCCTGCCAACTTAGGGCGAACAAAGCAAACACAAGGAGATGATGGACGGAGTGCTGAAACTTTTCAAACACTCACCCCCAGTCACAGATCTGGGTTGAATCCATCATCATTCTTTAGCTCACTTTGCCACCCCAGTTCAGACACAGCTATATGCAAATCAGTCTTGACCCTGTGCCTCATGGGAACAGTCCAGACCGAACTGCCAAGCCATGTCTTCCCTGGACCGGAATCAAGCATCCTGGGACCGGTTTCGGGCTAACAGCCCTCATCAGCCAGGCTAGCTTGAATCCAGTGGCAAAGTGAGCAAGGGACCCACGTCTGGGCATACCCTGCCAACTTAGGGCGAACAAAGCAAACACAAGGAGATGATGGACGGAGTGCTGAAACTTTTCAAACACTCAGCCCCAGTCACAGATCTGGGTTGAATCCATCATCATTCTTTAGCTCACTTTGCCACCCCAGTTCAGACACAGCTATAAGCAAATCAGTCTTGACCCTGTGCCTCATGGGAACAGTCCAGACCGAACTGCCAAGCCATGTCTTCCCTGGACCGGAATCAAGCATCCTGGGACCGGTTTCGGGCTAACAGCCCTCATCAGCCAGGCTAGCTTGAATCCAGTGGCAAAGTGAGCAAGGGACCCACGTCTGGGCATACCCTGCCAACTTAGGGCGAACAAAGCAAACACAAGGAGATGATGGACGGAGTGCTGAAACTTTTCAAACACTCACCCCCAGTTACAGATCTGGGTTGAATCCATCATCATTCTTTAGCTCACTTTGCCACCCCAGTTCAGACACAGCCATATGCAAATCAGTCTTGACCCTGTGCCTCATGGGAACAGTCCAGACCGAACTGCCAATCCATGTCTTCCCTGGACCAGAATCAAGCATCCTGGGACCGGTTTCGGGCTAACAGCCCTCATCAGCCAGGCTAGCTTGAATCCAGTGGCAAAGTGAGCAAGGGACCCACGTCTGGGCATACCCTGCCAACTTAGGGCGAACAAAGCAAACACAAGGAGATGATGGACGGAGTGCTGAAACATTTCAAACACTCACCCCCAGTCACAGATCTGGGTTGAATCCATCATCATTCTTTAGCTCACTTTGCCACCCCAGTTCAGACACAGCTATATGCAAATCAGTCTTGACCCTGTGCCTCATGGGAACAGTCCAGACCGAACTGCCAAGCCATGTCTTCCCTGGACCAGAATCAAGCATCCTGGGACCGGTTTCGGGCTAACAGCCCTCATCAGCCAGGCTAGCTTGAATCCAGTGGCAAAGTGAGCAAGGGACCCACGTCTGGGCATACCCTGCCAACTTAGGGCGAACAAAGCAAACACAAGGAGATGATGGACGGAGTGCTGAAACTTTTCAAACACTCAGCCCCAGTCACAGATCTGGGTTGAATCCATCATCATTCTTTAGCTCACTTTGCCACCCCTGTTCAGACACAGCTATATGCAAATCAGTCTTAACCCTGTGCCTCATGGGAACAGTCCAGACCGAACTGCCAAGCCATGTCTTCCCTGGACCGGAATCAAGCATCCTGGGACCGATTTCGGGCTACCAGCCCTCATCAGCCAGTCTAGCTAGAATCCAGTGGCAAAGTGAGCAAGGGACCCACGTCTGGGCATACCCTGCCAACTTAGGGCGAACAAAACAAACACAAGGAGATGATGGACGGAGTGCTGAAACTTTTCAAACACTCAGCCCCAGTCACAGATCTGGGTTGAATCCATCATCATTCTTTAGCTCACTTTGCCACCCCTGTTCAGACACAGCCATATGCAAATCAGTCTTGACCCTGTGCCTCATGGGAACAGTCCAGACCAAACTGCCAAGCCATGTCTTCCCTGGACCGGAATCAAGCATCCTGGGACCGGTTTCGGGCCAACAGCCCTCATCAGCCAGGCTAGCTTGAATCCAGTGGCAAAGTGAGCAAGGGACCCACGTCTGGGCATACCCTGCCAACTTAGGGCGAACAAAGCAAACACAAGGAGATGATGGACGGAGTGCTGAAACTTTTCAAACACTCACCCCCAGTCACAGATCTGGGTTGAATCCATCATCATTCTTTAGCTCACTTTGCCACCCCAGTTCAGACACAGCTATATGCAAATCAGTCTTGACCCTGTGCCTCATGGGAACAGTCCAGACCGAACTGCCAAGCCATGTCTTCCCTGGACCGGAATCAAGCATCCTGGGACCGGTTTCGGGCTAACAGCCCTCATCAGCCAGGCTAGCTTGAATCCAGTGGCAAAGTGAGCAAGGGACCCACGTCTGGGCATACCCTGCCAACTTAGGGCGAACAAAGCAAACACAAGGAGATGATGGACGGAGTGCTGAAACTTTTCAAACACTCACCCCCAGTCACAGATCTGGGTTGAATCCATCATCATTCTTTAGCTCACTTTGCCACCCCAGTTCAGACACAGCTATATGCAAATCAGTCTTGACCCTGTGCCTCATGGGAACAGTCCAGACCGAACTGCCAAGCCATGTCTTCCCTGGACCGGAATCAAGCATCCTGGGACCGGTTTCGGGCTAACAGCCCTCATCAGCCAGGCTAGCTTGAATCCAGTGGCAAAGTGAGCAAGGGACCCACGTCTGGGCATACCCTGCCAACTTAGGGCGAACAAAGCAAACACAAGGAGATGATGGACGGAGTGCTGAAACTTTTCAAACACTCACCCCCAGTCACAGATCTGGGTTGAATCCATCATCATTCTTTAGCTCACTTTGCCACCCCAGTTCAGACACAGCTATATGCAAATCAGTCTTGACCCTGTGCCTCATGGGAACAGTCCAGACCGAACTGCCAAGCCATGTCTTCCCTGGACCGGAATCAAGCATCCTGGGACCGGTTTCGGGCTAACAGCCCTCATCAGCCAGGCTAGCTTGAATCCAGTGGCAAAGTGAGCAAGGGACCCACGTCTGGGCATACCCTGCCAACTTAGGGCAAACAAAGCAAACACAAGGAGATGATGGACGGAGTGCTGAAACTTTTCAAACACTCACCCACAGTCACAGATCTGGGTTGAATCCATCATCATTCTTTAGCTCACTTTGCCACCCCAGTTCAGACACAGCTATATGCAAATCAGTCTTGACCCTGTGCCTCATGGGAACAGTCCAGACCGAACTGCCAAGCCATGTCTTCCCTGGACCAGAATCAAGCATCCTGGGACCGGTTTCGGGCTAACAGCCCTCATCAGCCAGGCTAGCTTGAATCCAGTGGCAAAGTGAGCAAGGGACCCACGTCTGGGCATACCCTGCCAACTTAGGGCGAACAAAGCAAACACAAGGAGATGATGGACGGAGTGCTGAAACTTTTCAAACACTCACCCCCAGTCACAGATCTGGGTTGAATCCATCATCATTCTTTAGCTCACTTTGCCACCCCAGTTCAGAAACAGCTATATGCAAATCAGTCTTGACCCTGTGCCTCATGGGAACAGTCCAGACTGAACTGCCAAACCATGTCTTCCCTGGACCGGAATCAAGCATCCTGGGACCGGTTTCAGGCTAACAGCCCTCATCAGCCAGGCTAGCTTGAATCCAGTGGCAAAGTGAGCAAGGGACCCACGTCTGGGCATACCCTGCCAACTTAGGGCAAACAAAGCAAACACAAGGAGATGATGGACGGAGTGCTGAAACTTTTCAAACACTCACCCACAGTCACAGATCTGGGTTGAATCCATCATCATTCTTTAGCTCACTTTGCCACCCCAGTTCAGACACAGCTATATGCAAATCAGTCTTGACCCTGTGCCTCATGGGAACAGTCCAGACCGAACTGCCAAGCCATGTCTTCCCTGGACCGGAATCAAGCATCCTGGGACCGGTTTCGGGCTAACAACCCTTATCAGCCAGGCTAGCTTGAATCCAGTGGCAAAGTGAGCAAGGGACCCACGTCTGGGCATACACTGCCAACTTAGGGCGAACAAAGCAAACACAAGGAGATGATGGACGGAGTGCTGAAACTTTTCAAACACTCACCCCCAGTCACAGATCTGGGTTGAATCCATCATCATTCTTTAGCTCACTTTGCCACCTAAGTTCAGACACAGCTATATGCAAATCAGTCTTGACCCTGTGCCTCATGGGAACAGTCCAGACCGAACTGCCAAGCCATGTCTTCCCTGGACCGGAATCAAGCATCCTGGGACCGATTTCGGGCTAACAGCCCTCATCAGCCAGGCTAGCTTGAATCCAGTGGCAAAGTGAGCAAGGGACCCACGTCTGGGCATACCCTGCCAACTTAGGGCGAACAAAGCAAACACAAGGAGATGATGGACGGAGTGCTGAAACTTTTCAAACACTCAGCCCCAGTCACAGATCTGGGTTGAATCCATCATCATTCTTTAGCTCACTTTGCCACCCCAGTTCAGACACAGCTATAAGCAAATCAGTCTTGACCCTGTGCCTCATGGGAACAGTCCAGACCGAACTGCCAAGCCATGTCTTCCCTGGACCGGAATCAAGCATCCTGGGACCGGTTTCGGGCTAACAGCCCTCATCAGCCAGGCTAGCTTGAATCCAGTGGCAAAGTGAGCAAGGGACCCACGTCTGGGCATACCCTGCCAACTTAGGGCGAACAAAGCAAACACAAGGAGATGATGGACGGAGTGCTGAAACTTTTCAAACACTCACCCCCAGTCACAGATCTGGGTTGAATCCATCATCATTCTTTAGCTCACTTTGCCACCCCAGTTCAGACACAGCTATATGCAAATCAGTCTTGACCCTGTGCCTCATGGGAACAGTCCAGACCGAACTGCCAAGCCATGTCTTCCCTGGACCGGAATCAAGCATCCTGGGACCGGTTTCGGGCTAACAGCCCTCATCAGCCAGGCTAGCTTGAATCCAGTGGCAAAGTGAGCAAGGGACCCACGTCTGGGCATACCCTGCCAACTTAGGGCGAACAAAGCAAACACAAGGAGATGATGGACGGAGTGCTGAAACTTTTCAAACACTCAGCCCCAGTCACAGATCTGGGTTGAATCCATCATCATTCTTTAGCTCACTTTGCCACCCCAGTTCAGACACAGCTATATGCAAATCAGTCTTGACCCTGTGCCTCATGGGAACAGTCCAGACCGAACTGCCAAGCCATGTCTTCCCTGGACCGGAATCAAGCATCCTGGGACCGGTTTCGGGCCAACAGCCCTCATCAGCCAGGCTAGCTTGAATCCAGTGGCAAAGTGAGCAAGGGACCCACGTCTGGGCATACCCTGCCAACTTAGGGCGAACAAAGCAAACACAAGGAGATGATGGACGGAGTGCTGAAACTTTTCAAACACTCACCCCCAGTCACAGATCTGGGTTGAATCCATCATCATTCTTTAGCTCACTTTGCCACCCCAGTTCAGACACAGCTATATGCAAATCAGTCTTGACCCTGTGCCTCATGGGAACAGTCCAGACCGAACTGCCAAGCCATGTCTTCCCTGGACCGGAATCAAGCATCCTGGGACCGGTTTCGGGCTAACAGCCCTCATCAGCCAGGCTAGCTTGAATCCAGTGGCAAAGTGAGCAAGGGACCCACGTCTGGGCATACCCTGCCAACTTAGGGCAAACAAAGCAAACACAAGGAGATGATGGACGGAGTGCTGAAACTTTTCAAACACTCACCCACAGTCACAGATCTGGGTTGAATCCATCATCATTCTTTAGCTCACTTTGCCACCCCAGTTCAGACACAGCTATATGCAAATCAGTCTTGACCCTGTGCCTCATGGGAACAGTCCAGACCGAACTGCCAAGCCATGTCTTCCCTGGACCGGAATCAAGAATCCTGGGACCGGTTTCGGGCTAACAGCCCTCATCAGCCAGGCTAGCTTGAATCCAGTGGCAAAGTGAGCAAGGGACCCACGTCTGGGCATACCCTGCCAACTTAGGGCGAACAAAGCAAACACAAGGAGATGATGGACGGAGTGCTGAAACTTTTCAAACACTCACCCCCAGTCACAATCTGGGTTGAATCCATCATCATTCTTTAGCTCACTTTGCCACCCCAGTTCAGACACAGCTATATGCAAATCAGTCTTAACCCTGTGCCTCATGGGAACAGTCCAGACCGAACTGCCAAGCCATGTCTTCCCTGGACCGGAATCAAGCATCCTGGGACCGGTTTCGGGCTAACAGCCCTCATCAGCCAGGCTAGCTTGAATCCAGTGGCAAAGTGAGCAAGGGACCCACGTCTGGGCATACCCTGCCAACTTAGGGCGAACAAAGCAAACACAAGGAGATGATGGACGGAGTGCTGAAACTTTTCAAACACTCACCCCCAGTCACAGATCTGGGTTGAATCCATCATCATTCTTTAGCTCACTTTGCCACCCCAGTTCAGACACAGCTATATGCAAATCAGTCTTGACCCTGTGCCTCATGGGAACAGTCCAGACCGAACTGCCAAGCCATGTCTTCCCTGGACCGGAATCAAGCATCCTGGGACCGATTTCGGGCTAACAGCCCTCATCAGCCAGTCTAGCTTGAATCCAGTGGCAAAGTGAGCAAGGGACCCACGTCTGGGCATACCCTGCCAACTTAGGGCGAACAAAGCAAACACAAGGAGATGATGGACGGAGTGCTGAAACTTTTCAAACACTCAGCCCCAGTCACAGATCTGGGTTGAATCCATCATCATTCTTTAGCTCACTTTGCCACCCCAGTTCAGACACAGCTATAAGCAAATCAGTCTTGACCCTGTGCCTCATGGGAACAGTCCAGACCAAATTGCCGAGCCATGTCTTCCCTGGACCGGAATCAAGCATCCTGGGACCGGTTTCGGGCCAACAGCCCTCATCAGCCAGGCTAGCTTGAATCCAGTGGCAAAGTGAGCAAGGGACCCACGTCTGGGCATACCCTGCCAACTTAGGGCGAACAAAGCAAACACAAGGAGATGATGGACGGAGTGCTGAAACTTTTCAAACACTCACCCCCAGTCACAGATCTGGGTTGAATCCATCATCATTCTTTAGCTCACTTTGCCACCCCAGTTCAGACACAGCTATATGCAAATCAGTCTTGACCCTGTGCCTCATGGGAACAGTCCAGACCGAACTGCCAAGCCATGTCTTCCCTGGACCGGAATCAAGCATCCTGGGACCGGTTTCGGGCTAACAGCCCTCATCAGCCAGGCTAGCTTGAATCCAGTGGCAAAGTGAGCAAGGGACCCACGTCTGGGCATACCCTGCCAACTTAGGGCGAACAAAGCAAACACAAGGAGATGATGGACGGAGTGCTGAAACTTTTCAAACACTCACCCCCAGTCACAGATCTGGGTTGAATCCATCATCATTCTTTAGCTCACTTTGCCACCCCAGTTCAGACACAGCTATATGCAAATCAGTCTTGACCCTGTGCCTCATGGGAACAGTCCAGACCGAACTGCCAAGCCATGTCTTCCCTGGACCGGAATCAAGCATCCTGGGACCGGTTTCGGGCTAACAGCCCTCATCAGCCAGGCTAGCTTGAATCCAGTGGCAAAGTGAGCAAGGGACCCACGTCTGGGCATACCCTGCCAACTTAGGGCGAACAAAGCAAACACAAGGAGATGATGGACGGAGTGCTGAAACTTTTCAAACACTCACCCCCAGTCACAGATCTGGGTTGAATCCATCATCATTCTTTAGCTCACTTTGCCACCCCAGTTCAGACACAGCTATATGTAAATCAGTCTTGACCCTGTGCCTCATGGGAACAGTCCAGACCGAACTGCCAAGCCATGTCTTCCCTGGACCGGAATCAAGCATCCTGGGACCGGTTTCGGGCTAACAGCCCTCATCAGCCAGGCTAGCTTGAATCCAGTGGCAAAGTGAGCAAGGGACCCACGTCTGGGCATACCCTGCCAACTTAGGGCAAACAAAGCAAACACAAGGAGATGATGGACGGAGTGCTGAAACTTTTCAAACACTCACCCACAGTCACAGATCTGGGTTGAATCCATCATCATTCTTTAGCTCACTTTGCCACCCCAGTTCAGACACAGCTATATGCAAATCAGTCTTGACCCTGTGCCTCATGGGAACAGTCCAGACCGAACTGCCAAGCCATGTCTTCCCTGGACCAGAATCAAGCATCCTGGGACCGGTTTAGGGCTAACAGCCCTCATCAGCCAGGCTAGCTTGAATCCAGTGGCAAAGTGAGCAAGGGACCCACGTCTGGGCATACCCTGCCAACTTAGGGCGAACAAAGCAAACACAAGGAGATGATGGACGGAGTGCTGAAACTTTTCAAACACTCACCCCCAGTCACAGATCTGGGTTGAATCCATCATCATTCTTTAGCTCACTTTGCCACCCCAGTTCAGACACAGCTATATGCAAATCAGTCTTAACCCTGTGCCTCATGGGAACAGTCCAGACCGAACTGCCAAGCCATGTCTTCCCTGGACCGGAATCAAGCATCCTGGGACCGGTTTTGGGCTAACAGACCTCATCAGCCAGGCTAGCTTGAATCCAGTGGCAAAGTGAGCAAGGGACCCACGTCTGGGCATACCCTGCCAACTTATGGTGAACAAAGCAAACACAAGGAGATGATGGACGGAGTGCTGAAACTTTTCAAACACTCAGCCCCAGTCACAGATCTGGGTTGAATCCATCATCATTCTTTAGGTCACTCTGCCACCCCAGTTCAGACACAGCTATAAGCAAATCAGTCTTGACCCTGTGCCTCATGGGAACAGTCCAGACCGAACTGCCAAGCCATGTCTTCCCTGGACCGGAATCAAGCATCCTGGGACCGGTTTCGGGCTAACAGCCCTCATCAGCCAGGCTAGCTTGAATCCAGTGGCAAAGTGAGCAAGGGACCCACGTCTGGGCATACCCTGCCAACTTAGGGCGAACAAAGCAAACACAAGGAGATGATGGACGGAGTGCTGAAACTTTTCAAACACTCACCCACAGTCACAGATCTGGGTTGAATCCATCATCATTCTTTAGCTCACTTTGCCACCCCAGTTCAGACACAGCTATATGCAAATCAGTCTTGACCCTGTGCCTCATGGGAACAGTCCAGACCGAACTGCCAAGCCATGTCTTCCCTGGACCAGAATCAAGCATCCTGGGACCGGTTTCGGGCTAACAGCCCTCATCAGCCAGGCTAGCTTGAATCCAGTGGCAAAGTGAGCAAGGGACCCACGTCTGGGCATACCCTGCCAACTTAGGGCGAACAAAGCAAACACAAGGAGATGATGGACGGAGTGCTGAAACTTTTCAAACACTCACCCCCAGTCACAGATCTGGGTTGAATCCATCATCATTCTTTAGCTCACTTTGCCACCCCAGTTCAGACACAGCTATATGCAAATCAGTCTTAACCCTGTGCCTCATGGGAACAGTCCAGACCGAACTGCCAAGCCATGTCTTCCCTGGACCGGAATCAAGCATCCTGGGACCGGTTTCGGGCTAACAGCCCTCATCAGCCAGGCTAGCTTGAATCCAGTGGCAAAGTGAGCAAGGGACCCACGTCTGGGCATACCCTGCCAACTTAGGGCGAACAAAGCAAACACAAGGAGATGATGGACGGAGTGCTGAAACTTTTCAAACACTCACCCCCAGTCACAGATCTGGGTTGAATCCATCATCATTCTTTAGCTCACTTTGCCACCCCAGTTCAGACACAGCTATATGCAAATCAGTCTTAACCCTGTGCCTCATGGGAACAGTCCAGACCGAACTGCCAAGCCATGTCTTCCCTGGACCGGAATCAAGCATCCTGGGACCGATTTCGGGCTACCAGCCCTCATCAGCCAGTCTAGCTAGAATCCAGTGGCAAAGTGAGCAAGGGACCCACGTCTGGGCATACCCTGCCAACTTAGGGCGAACAAAGCAAACACAAGGAGATGATTGACGGAGTGCTGAAACTTTTCAAACACTCACCCCCAGTCACAGATCTGGGTTGAATCCATCATCATTCTTTAGCTCACTTTGCCACCCCAGTTCAGACACAGCTATAAGCAGATCAGTCTTGACCCTGTGCCTCATGGGAACAGTCCAGACCGAACTGCCAAGCCATGTCTTCCCTGGACCGGAATCAAGCATCCTGGGACCGGTTTCGGGCTAACAGCCCTCATCAGCCAGGCTAGCTTGAATCCAGTGGCAAAGTGAGCAAGGGACCCACGTCTGGGCATACCCTGCCAACTTAGGGTGAAAAAACCAAACACAAGGAGATGAGGGACGGAGTGCTGAAACTTTTCAAACACTCACCCCCAGTCACAGATCTGGGTTGAATCCATCATCATTCTTTAGCTCACTTTGCCACCCCAGTTCAGACACAGCTATATGCAAATCAGTCTTGACCCTGTGCCTCATGGGAACAGTCCAGACCGAACTGCCAAGCCATGTCTTCCCTGGACCGGAATCAAGCATCCTGGGACCGGTTTCGGGCTAACAGCCCTCATCAGCCAGGCTAGCTTGAATCCAGTGGCAAAGATGAGCAAGGGACCCACGTCTGGGCATACCCTGCCAACTTAGGGCGAACAAAGCAAACACAAGGAGATGATGGACGGAGTGCTGAAACTTTTCAAACACTCACCCTCAGTCACAGATCTGGGTTGAATCCATCATCATTCTTTAGCTCACTTTGCCACCCCAGTTCAGACACAGCTATATGCAAATCAGTCTTGACCCTGTGCCTCATGGGAACAGTCCAGACCGAACTGCCAAGCCATGTCTTCCCTGGACCGGAATCAAGCATCCTGGGACCGGTTTCGGGCTAACAGCCCTCATCAGCCAGGCTAGCTTGAATCCAGTGGCAAAGTGAGCAAGGGACCCACGTCTGGGCATACCCTGCCAACTTAGGGCGAACAAAGCAAACACAAGGAGATGATGGACGGAGTGCTGAAACTTTTCAAACACTCACCCCCAGTCACAGATCTGGGTTGAATCCATCATCATTCTTTAGCTCACTTTGCCACCCCAGTTCAGACACAGCTATATGCAAATCAGTCTTGACCCTGTGCCTCATGGGAACAGTCCAGACCGAACTGCCAAGCCATATCTTACCTGGACCCGAATCAAGCATCCTGGGACCGGTTTCGGGCTAACAGCCCTCATCAGCCAGGCTAGCTTGAATCCAGTGGCAAAGTGAGCAAGGGACCCACGTCTGGGCATACCCTGCCAACTTAGGGCGAACAAAGCAAACACAAGGAGATGATGGACGGAGTGCTGAAACTTTTCAAACACTCACCCCCAGTCACAGATCTGGGTTGAATCCATCATCATTCTTTAGCTCACTTTGCCACCCCAGTTCAGACACAGCTATATGCAAATCAGTCTTGACCCTGTGCCTCATGGGAACAGTCCAGCCCGAACTGCCAAGCCATGTCTTCCCTGGACCGGAATAAAGCATCCTGGGACCGGTTTCGGGCCTAACAGCCCTCATCAGCCAGACTAGCTTGAATCCAGTGGTAAAGTGAGCAAGGGACCCAAGTCTGGGCATACCCTGCCAACTTAGGGTGAACAAAGTTCCCATGAGGCACAGGGTCAAGACTGATTTGCATATAGCTGTGTCTGAACTGGGGTGGCGAAGTGAGCTAAAGAACGATGATGGATTCAACCCAGATCTGTGACTGGGGGTGAGTGTCTGAAAAGTTTCAGCGCTCCGTCTATCATCTCCTTGTGTTTGCTTTGTTCACCCTAAGTTGGCTGGGTATGCCCAGACGTGGGTCCCTTGCTCACTTTGCCACTGTATTCAAACTAGTCTGGCTGATGAGGGCTGTTAGCCCGAAACCGGTCCCATGGTGCTTGTTTCTGGTCCAGGGAACACATGGCTTGGTAGTTCGGTCTGGACTGTTCCCATGAGGCACAGGGTCAAGACTGATTTGCATATAGCTGTGTCTGAACTGGGGTGGCGAAGTGAGTTAAAGAACGATGATGGATTCAACCCAGATCTGTGACTGGGGGTGAGTGTCTGAAAAGTTTCAGCGCTCCGTCCATCATCTCCTTGTGTTTGCTTTGTTTGCCCTAAGTTGGCAAGGTATGCCCAGACGTGGGTTTCTTGCTCACTTTGCCACTGGATTCAAACTAGCCTGGCTGATGAGGGCTGTTAGCCCGAAACCAGTCCCAGGATGCTTGTTTCTGGTCCAGGGAAGACATGGCTTGGCAGTTCGGTCTGGACTGTTCCCATGAGGCACAGGGTCAATACTGATGTGCATATAGCTGTGTCTGAACTGGGGTGGCGAAGTGAGCTAAAGAACGATGATTGATTCAACTCAGATCTGGGACTGGGGGTGAGTGTCTGAAAAGTTTCAGCGCTCCGTCCATCATCTCCTTGTATTTGCTTTGTTCGCCCTAAGTTGGCAGGGTATGCCCAGACGTGGTTCCCTTGCTCACTTTGCCACTGGATTCAAGCTAGCCTGGCTGATGAGGGCTGTTAGCCTGAAACTGGTCCCAGGATGCTTGTTGCTGGTCCAGGGAAGACATGGCTTGGCAGTTCGGTCTGGACTGTTCCCTTGAGCCACAGGGTCAAGACTGATTTGCATATAGCTGTGTCTGAACTGGGGTGGCGAAGTGAGCTAAAGAACGATGATGGATTCAACCCAGATCTGTGACTGGGGGTGAGTGTCTGAAAAGTTTCAGCGCTCCGTCCATCATCTCCTTGTGTTTGCTTTGTTCGCCCTAAGTTGGCATTGTATGCCCAGACGTGGGTCCCTTGCTCACTTTGCCACTGGATTCAAGCTAGCCTGGCTGATGAGGGCTGTTAGCCCGAAACCAGTCCCAGGATGCTTGTTTCTGGTCCAGGGAAGACATGGCTTGGCAGTTCGTTCTGGACTGTTCCCATGAGGCACAGGGTCAAGACTGATTTGCATATAGCTGTGTCTGAACTGGGGTGGCGAAGTGAGTTCAAGAACGATGATGGATTCAACCCGGATCTGTGACTGGGGGTGAGTGTCTGAAAAGTTTCAGCGCTCCGTCCATCATCTCCTTGTGTTTGCTTTGTTTGCCCTAAGTTGGCAAGGTATGCCCAGACGTGGGTCCCTTGCTCACTTTGCCACTGGATTCAAACTAGCCTGGCTGATGAGGGCTGTTAGCCCGAAACCAGACCCAGGATGCTTGTTTCTGGTCCAGGGAAGACATGGCTTGGCAGTTCGGTCTGGACTGTTCCCATGAGGCACAGGGTCAATACTGATTTGCATAAAGCTGTGTCTGAACTGGGGTGGCAAAGTGAGCTAAAGAACGATGATGGATTCAACCCAGATCTGTGACTGGGGGTGAGTGTCTGAAAAGTTTCAGCGCTCCGTCCATCATCTCCTTGTGTTTGCTTTGTTCGCCCTAAGTTGGCAGGGTATGCCCAGACGTGGGTCCCTTGCTCACTTTGCCACTGGATTCAAGCTAGCCTGGCTGATGAGGGCTGTTAGCCTGAAACTGGTCCCAGGATGCTTGTTGCTGGTCCAGGGAAGACATGGCTTGGTAGTTCGGTCTGGACTGTTCCCTTGAGCCACAGGGTCAAGACTGATTTGCATATAGCTGTGTCTGAACTGGGGTGGCGAAGTGAGCTAAAGAACGATGATGGATTCAACCCAGATCTGTGACTGGGGGTGAGTGTCTGAAAAGTTTCAGCGCTCCATCCATCATCTCCTTGTGTTTGCTTTGTTCGCCCTAAGTTGGCAGGGTATGCCCAGACGTGGGTCCCTTGCTCACTTTGCCACTGGATTCAAGCTAGCCTGGCTGATGAGGGCTGTTAGCCCGAAACCGGTCCCAGGATGCTTGTTTCTGGTCCAGGGAAGACATGGCTTGGCAGTTCGGCCTGGACTGTTCCCATGAGGCACAGGGTCAAGGCTGATTTGCATATAGCTGTGTCTGAACTGGGGTGGCGAAGTGAGCTAAAGAACAATGATGGATTCAACACAGATCTGTGACTGGGGGTGAGTGTCTGAAAAGTTTCAGCGCTCCGTCCATCATCTCCTTGTGTTTGCTTTGTTCGCCCTAAGTTGGCAGGGTATGCCCAGAATTGGGTCGCTTGCTCACTTTGCCACTGGATTCAAGGTAGCCTGGCTGATGAGGGCTGTTAGCCCGAAACCGGTCCCAGGATGCTTGTTTCTGGTCCAGGGAAGACATGGCTTGGCAGTTCGGTCTGGACTGCTCCCATGAGGCCCAGGGTCAAGACTGATTTGCATATAGCTGTGTCTGAACTGGGGTGGCGAAGTGAGCTAAAGAACGATGATGGATTCAACCCAGATCTGTGACTGGGGGTGAGTGTCTGAAAAGTTTCAGCGCTCCGTCCATCATCTACTTGTGTTTGCTTTGTTCGCCCTAAGTTGGCAGGGTATGCCCAGACGTGGGTCCCTTGCCCACTTTGCCACTGAATTCAAGCTAGCCTGGCTGATGAGGGCTGTTAGCCCGAAACCGGTCCCAGGATGCTTGTTTCTGGTCCAGGGAAGACATGGCTTGGCAGTTCGGTCTGGACTGTTCCCATGAGGCACAGTGTCTAGACTGATTTGCATATGGCTGTGTCTGAACTGGGATGGCCAAGTGAGCTAAAGAACGATGATGGATTCAACCCAGATCTGGGACTGGGGGTGAGTGTCTGAAAAGTTTCAGCGCTCCGTCCATCATCTCCTTGTGTTTGCTTTGTTCGCCCTAAGTTGCCAGGGTATGCCCAGACATGGGTCCCTTGCTCACTTTGCCACTGGATTCAAGCTAGCCTGGCTGATGAGGGCTGTTAGCCCGAAACCGGTCCCAGGATGCTTGTTTCTGGTCCAGGGAAGACATGGCTTGGCAGTTTGGTCTGGACTGTTCCCATGAGGCACAGGGTCAAGACTGATTTGCATATAGCTGTGTCTGAACTGGGGTGGCGAAGTGCGCTAAAGAACGATGATGGATTCAACCCAGATCTGTGACTGTGGGTGAATGTCTGAAAAGTTTCAGCGCTCCGTCCATCATCTCCTTGTGTTTGCTTCATCATGATATTTAAGACATGATATTTATGCCTCATAGCATTCTTTCCATTATATTTTGTCAGAACACCCCTACTTACATCTCTTAAGGCCTGATTTAGAGTTTGGGAAATTGGTTACTCTTTCACAAACATGACAGGTATCCCATCTGCCTTATTACAAGTCAATTATATCCTATAGCACTTACAATTCTTTTTTTCAATACATCGGACAGGATATCTATTTGTGATTGTGCACCCATCTGCCAAATTCTAATTGGACTGAATATTGATTATCTTGTTCCAATTAGTAGATAAGAACTGATACTGATAGTGACAGACAAGTCTGATTGCTATAAAGATAATCAGTGAATACATCTCTGTGCTTCAAATATATGAAATGTTTGAATAAAGAAAACATTAAGAATCATAAAGAATGGAAGGAACCAGAAGAAAATACCAAAAGAATTTGAAGAAATTCTAGAGGAGTTTAAAGTTATGACGACTCCACCTTTTGTCATGTACCATTAATCTTAGTATTCCCACAATAAGGGAAATTGTGGTTTAGTCTTTCTATCTAGATACATTATGGGCTACACCTGCTGTCAGAAAGCAAGAAAATTTGACTCAGATGTTCACAAAAATGTTTCTCAAAGTCTCTGTAATGAGAACTTCAATTAGAACCATCAAGTATGATCATTACAGTATCTTTCCTCATCATTCAATGGAGGTATTAAAAGCAAAGTGAAATATCTTTGCTTTCAGTAGCCAGCATCAGTACCATACCATATATAAGAAAAAGTGCAACACATAGCTGACTGTCAGTCGCCTGACCTGTGACCTTATGCAGACAACAGGCTAACTTGCCCAAAACGCACTTCTTATCATAATTTACCATGAATCTGGGGGTTTTGACATTGGTCCAAGACATGTTTTTAGAGTAGCCATGTTAGATGTCTTGGCATGAAATGCATCTACAATGGATTAACTTGACCAGCCAGTAGTCTTCTTGATAATCTTAAATGATGGTGGCCCTCCTGTACCAGTGTCACGCACCAGCATTGGGCAGTCCTGCCAGAGATCTTTTACTACTATTTAAGTAGGGATAATGAAAGCTATGTTGCCAATTTGGAATCACAACTTGTCGAAAAGAGTGAGACACAGAGATTCCTTACTTCACCAATGAGATTCCTGTAACATTATCATCTCCTATATCATACTAGTGGAGTCAAGAAATGGTCAATCATTGGTTAAGAATCAGAAACCTCATCTAATTAGCCACCCACTATGGATCTTTTCAGAGTGAACCATGCATACACATCAAAAAGCCAAGAAGACATCATTGACATCTGCCACAGTTAACATCCCCTTTTGTTGTGCACTGGATTGATTATGTGAAGGCAACGTCACCTCTTCAGTACTTGTGTTCATTCTCAGCCTATTTAGCAATAATTTGTGATCAATATTATTGAAGACACATAGCCGATTGCCTGCTCTCTGTATGGAAGCGTTTGACATATTACAATACTTTATGGTCTATATTCATGCTTGAACTTTGTCACAGAGAATAAATGAAGGCATCTTGCATTTCTATTGTTGCCTTATTTTCGTATGAGCTGCAATTCTAACTATATGATAACTTTAATTATAACTAGGGCTCCCGGTTTTATGGTATTTATTTTTTGACATTTCCATCTGTATTTATCCATATTTATTTTTTGTCAACTTTATCTGTATTTATCCATATTTATAATGGGTTTTGTGAAAAAAGTAAAGCTGAAACTGGTATATTTCTGCATTTATTTTACCAATAAATATGCAGTCATGCTTGAATGACTGCCAGGTTTCAGTGATATGAACACCTGCAGAAGATAAATCAATGCACTTATATAAAAATATGCACATTTCAGTATCAGCCTTGTGCATATCTACTGCTGTTTAAGCCTCTTTACTAAAATTCTTTTTTTTTTTAACCCCCTTACCTATCAATCCACAGTTATTGGCCTGGCAGTCATGGCAAAATGTATTTCTAATCACTCAAAAAGCACCCAATTTCCGTTTTTATCCAGATTTAAAAATAAATACAGACATGAAAATAAATGGTTTTCTGTCTGTATTTATCTGTAAAAATCAGTAAAAAACGGAAAACAGGGAGCCTTAATTATAACTGATAATTACAACTATATTCATAAGCCCTGCACGCACTTGCCTGTCTTATAGCAGTGCTTCTCTGAGCACCCAGAGGTTGGGAAAGTCTGAGACTAACACTGATGCGCTCACTTTCAGTACGTTTGTGTGAAAAAGTCAGATGTATTTAAAAGGTCATGCATTATGTGACTACTTGCTATTTGGCTATGCTTATGCACCGTCATTTACAGAATTAAGAAGGGTTTCAGTATAGCACAACTGACGTCACAATAATATTCACCAGAACTGAAAAACTAAAACCTATCTTTACAAAAGCCATAGGGCCCGATATAGAAGCTGGTTAGAAACCAAAATGGCGGTACTTGGATTTCCAGACACTTTACAATTCATTGCTGGTAGTTAATGGGAAACCACACAGTAATTATTGGCAATATTTCATGGCAGCTAAAGGCTTCAGGAAAACATATCTCTAAGGATATGTGCAGACAGACGGAAATCATGTTATCATAAATTGTCCCACATTCTCACTGGACAATCTTTAAATACCTCAATAACGCCTTGTAAAAACGGTATAATTGGCACACTCCTTTCCCGCCTTTTTTATTCCGGCGACCCCCTAAATGTGTAAGGAAGGACGAGAACATGTTAACTTTGCTTTGGGGACCAATATTGTATGTTACAGCGTGAGAAAAAAAATCTAGGGGCATATTAGCAATGCCTGGCGATAATTATCGCAAAGCGCAATTAACGCTTGGATAATTATCGCCAGGCATCGCCGGTTTCTATCGCGGAGTTAGCGTGCAATCAGCAATGCTAATCTCCAAAGCGATAGAAACCTTGAGAACAGTGTGAATATCGCCTGAAAAACAGGCGATATTCACACTGTTCCCAGTTCTGCTTGCTGATAGTGCGAGGGGACTTAGCCATGTAATCCACCTCTCATTGGATTACATGGCTAAGTCAGGGTGGGACCAGGTGTTAGCAAACCAGCGCTAAACGTGTTTAGCGCTGGTTCGCTAATCACCGCCCCTGCCTCGCTGATAGGCGTTAGCGACCTCAGCGACTGTTTCCAGTCGCTGTTAGGTGGGAACGCCTACTTTGCATGCCATTAGCGATAAATATCGCTGGCATGCAAAGCGGCACCCAACCCGGTCGCTATCGCTTACAAGCTGTCGCTAACAGCAGTTAGCGACAGCTTGTTGATAAGGCGATAATATTATCGCCACTTTAGCGGGAAAAAGTCCCGCTAAAGTGGCGATAATCGCCTTGCTAATATGCCCCCTAATTTGCAAAATCAGAGCCCATTTTTTACCTTTGTCCCTTGGACTGAAATGGCTATTAAACACTATCTACTGGTCGACCTCGTGCAGGAAAGAAGAATTTAATTTTAAAAAAAACATGCATCTTTATTGACAACGCTTTTGAAAGCTGTAATTTTTCAGTGTCAACAGCCTTACCTGGCCTTTGTAATGTTCATGTTTTGTGTTCATGTGCCTACACAGTGCACTCATCAACAATTAAGTTCACACTGGTAGGTGCAATTTTAATACTAGGTTAAAAAGCAAGGGAGCAAAATGTTTGAAACACAAAAAGCCTAAAGATCGGGACAGAATAGTAAAGATGGGTTGGCTAGGTAACTACAAAAATATTTTTTTAAATAAATGTAAACTTTTTGGAAAACAAAATCTATATTAATAACAATGGAGAAATATTATTTGTCAAACTTATCCAAATTTGAACCCTGTAACCATTTTAAACATTGCAAAAAACATAGCAAACTTTCTTTTAAAACTGAGCAAGAAAAAGACAAGAAGAGGAAGACAAAAAGGAGAAGAGGCAGGAAGAGAACAAAAACGACAATTGAAACACAAATAATATTATGAAAAGTGAAAGGCCTATAAAAGAAACAGGCCACTTCTAGCGGTGGTTGCTTGGCTAGGACGTGGTGGGCAGAACGCCATCACTTTCAACAGCCACCACAGAAAGTATTAGATGGCTGCTTAAACACAGCTCAGACTATCTGCTCAGTCACTGCCTACCTCATGAAAACTGTGTATTCGGTGTATGTCTAAATGGAAGATGCATAAAGCTGCAGCCCTCCTTTATGTGTACCCTGTGTATCTAAGTGCTGGGTAACATCAGGGATAGCAGTTTTCCTTGACCATTCGAAATGAATGACAGTTCTAAGTTGAATGAAGCACATCCTCAGCCAAATGAGGGGAGGAAGCAGGATAGAAGGGCAGATTTTAGTTTGTGCATGCTCTCGCTATCTTTGCTCTGTCCTTGCGTTCTTTCTTGTATTCTCTTTACAAGGGTGGACACAACGTGTTATGCTTAACCCTGGGCCCTTGAGGACAGTGCACCATGTAGATGGCCTTCTCCACTTTGCTTTCCTCCACATGTAGAAATATTATCATTGAAGCTAATCCTACATGAGTGCTAACTAAATGACACTCTAAACACATGTATGTATGTTTGTATGTGTGTGCTTATAGAACAAACCAAGTCAAAATGCAACAACGCACTGTAAAGGAATTAAAGACAAATATAAAGTTAGCGTGTGACGGGGGGGAAACAGCGTTTACAACGCTGTCATTACATTGCGCTACTATTACTATTACAACGCGGTTGTTACAATGACCGCGTTGTTAGTACGCGATGCATTTACATCGACTTACAACGACTTGTAAAAGCACACAATGTAATGCATCACGATGTAATGAGACATATTCGTGACAGGGGAGGTGACTGATTTGTGAAATGTTAATGCACGGTGATGTAAAGTTCTTTAAAGCGGTGTGTCTTCAAGTCTCTCCTAAAGTGTGCCAGCGTTGGAGTTGAAGTAAAGGAGAGGGCCTCGGGGAGTGGTTTGAGTCAGGTGTTTAATTGTTTGATGCATTGAGGGAGGAGGGTTGGCTTTAAATGGCGGTTTCACGAGGTGGAGATTTTATTTGCATGGAGGTGGACGCTGAGTGTTAAGAGGAATACGGTTTTTGGCAGGTACGTATGTAGTTAAAGGGTGCGTGAGGATTTGCTGGCTTAAATTTGGCAGTATGGAGAATTAGGAGAGTGTGGATGCGTGCGGTTAATGCTGCGAATAGATGAGGGACAAGAGTGCGGTGGGTAGGATTTATTACGAGATTGCAGGAAGTCATACGAGAGTGGGGATGTGTGAGAGATTGGTGATGAGGATGGGTGAGTTCAGAACACATGGAGGGTTCGATTCAGAGATCACATAAGTGAGATAGTGTGGCGAGATGAAGAAAGGGTCAGACAGAAGATGATTACGTTGGAGGGTAGATGCGTGGTAGTAGGTGGGAACGTGGGAAAGTCAGCATAGTTCAAGGGAGGGAATGGATTGGTTGGGTATAGAGGGGAAGAAGTTAATTTTAATTTTGAGGTTGTTTTGTTTTAGAGCTATATGCACGGGTAACATGTTTTGTATTCGCAATGTTTCACAAATACAAGAAAGGTAATATGATGAACTGCATATGTTTGATCAAGGAAAACGCAGTAATGATTTTTTCTAAAATGGTTTAATTGCAGTTACCCCTGACGAAGGGCTATTATAAGCCCGAAATGCATTGGGTGTCAATAAATAAATGCTGTCTTGGACGAATCTTGTGTTCTGATCGTATTCTTGAAGAGGTCCGGTTGGGCACGTCTTGAATATGGGAAGCATTCAAAACGCACGATAGAAATCATGCATGTGGATTACAAAAAGAAAAGCATTGAGAGTTTGGAAAACAGAGTTGAGTAACATGGATTGATAATGGAGTAAATTAAATGTGGAAATTTGAAAAGTTAAACATCCTGTTACGCAGTGCGACTGGGAGTGGAGCATAATTATGCTCCCCTTAGTTCTGTTTGAACATTCTAAAAGTGGCATTTTAAAACACACAATTTAAAAACCTTCTTTACTAAAAAGATATGTTATTAAAATCTGAGCTCAGAGAGCCCAAACTCCAAATCTCTAGCTGTTCCTAATTGAAAGGTACACTTGTACAATGTTACAAGGCAGCTCTAATGATAGCCTATGGGAGAGCTAGTCCTTGCAATAGTGAAAAACGAAATTGGCCGTATTTCACTATCAGGACATGTAAAACACATTAGTACATGTCCTTCCTTTTACATACACTGCACCCTGCCCATGGAGTACCTTGGGCATACCATAGGGGCGCCTTACATGTAGTAAAAGGGAAGATGGGGGACTAGCAAGTCGGTGCACTTGCCAGGTCGACATGACAGTTGAAAACTGCACTCACAGACACTGCAAGGGAAGCCTGAGACAAGTTTCCAGGCCTAATCATGTGGGTGATATAACCAGTGCTGCAGGCCAACTAGTATCATTTGATTTACAGGTCCTGGGCACACATGGTGCACTTTAATAAGGACTTACCAGTAAATCAAATATGCCAATCATGGATAACCAATCATAATCACAATTTACACAGGGAGCACTTGCAGTTTAGCATTGATCAGCAGGGGTAAAGTGCCAAGAGTACACAAACCAGCAAAAACAAAGTCCAGCATAACAGTTAAAAATACAGGAGGTAGAGGCAAAGACAAGGATCCTGGTCTAAGAAATATCATTAGGTCATTTTGAGTTTTGGTTTTCTTCCATTTTCTTTTCTGTTTGCAGATGAATTATTAATTGTCAGGAAGGTGTTTATAGTACCAGGGTGCTGAAGGCTTTTGCTTGTTTGTTTTAATTGTGCCACGGATATCCACAAAGTTTGGCAAAAAAGTAAGGAAGTTATTTAGAAGGGTGTTGGCATAAGACGTGGAGTTGATAGGGTAAAAGATAAGTTCATGCATTAGGTTGCCTACGGAGAAGTCTTTGAAGGATCTGAAGGTTTGTTCTTCTCTTTGGTTGGCCTTGGCTTGTTGGTAGGACTCTGAGCAGGCAGATAGGGATGCCAAACTGATCTGACCAGTCCATGGCTATGGGTTTTTTGCAGTGGATTATTTGTGCTGTTGAAAAGACATGGTCGAGGATGTAGCCTTGGAGTGTGTTGGTTGTCTGACATGCTGTACCAACTAGAGCGTTGATGAGATTGATGAGGGTATCACTTGTTTTCTTGTTTGAGTTTGTGTTGTCTGGGAGGTTGAAGTCACCTAAGAGGGTGGTGTGGGCCAGTTGTGGCTGGTGGAATTTGAAAGTGGTGGGGCGTAAGTGTAAGTAACAAACATTTGTGTGCAAGAAAAAATTTGTATATATTAGTGCAATTTTCAGCACAGCACAATTTCTGTGATAAATGGACCACAAATACAGTTCTTATAGCCATTTATAAAGGCCAAGACAAAGGCCTGACTTAAAGTACCATAGCCCTCTGTTTGTTGGAGTCGCATCATGGCTGAGGAATATCCAGGAGCCTAAGACCTGGATGCAAGTTCCATGAAGTGAAACAAAGCCTCTCAAACTTGTTGTTACTACATAAGTGCTTAGGAGATGCTACGATTTGGAAGCAGTCTTTTTTTTATTTATTCACCCCCTGCATGCAAGACATATACATGGACCTTAAGAATGTCAAACATATCTGTCTGTATGAGTAATTTCACTAATAATAATCGCTTATATCACACATACTTTTTTGAAGTTCTTTTATAGCACTACTCTCCCAATGTAGGGTGTTAGAGCACTTCACTTAACACAGATATTATGCGAAGACAACTAATCATATGAGAGTGTAAGTCAATGTATAGGAAATGTTCCACGAAAAATACGAGTTAAAGGGAGTACCTGGTAGGTATTATATGTTGAGAGTGGAGGGTCTGGAGAAACACAAAGTCAGGATTTAAAATGTAGCACAGTGATTGAGCTTGGCTATAGGGCTTTATAACTATCCAAAAGAGTCATTTGTAGAAATCTTAAAACAATGCAAGATTGGAAAAACAATACAATTCTAAACCTATGCCTTTTTGTTTGATGCAGATTCATAGCTCATGGTACTATATTGAAATGAGTGTTACTGACAAACTGCTAAGTAACAATCGGACTTGTGAGGCAAAACATCAACCCACTGAGCAATCTACACAAAATATAAATGTGTGATAGGGTACAAATTGATTGGGTAAAAAGATTCCATAACTCTCTTAGCTGGGGGAGACAGGAATAAGAGACTAGAGAGAATACTGAGCTAAAAACAACATATGTGCCAGCAGAGAATTGTAATGCTAGGGGAGGAACTTTAGACAATAAGGGCCAGATGTACGACCCACCAATTTGCGACTCGCAAATTGCATCGCATTTGCGACTCGCAATTTGCGACTCGCAAATTGGGATGTATAACAGTGTCTCAGACACCGTTAGCAATTCCTAATGGGGTCGCAAATTGCATGCCTCATGAATATTAATGAGGTTGTCGCAGTTTGCGACCCCATTAGGAAAGGCTAGCACTCCCAGGAATGGTGGCCTGCTGGGGTCAGCAGACCACCATGTCTGGGACTGCTTTTAAATAAAGCAGTCTTTTTTTTTATTTTTTAAATGCAGCCCATTTTCCTTAAAGGAAAACGGGATGCATTTAAAAAAGAAAAATGAAACTTTTCAGTTTAATTTTTTTAAGGACAGGAGACCACTGCCTGCTCTTAAAAATATTTTCTCACATACTCACAATGGGGAAGGGGTCCCTTGGGGACCCCTTCCCGTTTGCGAGTGGTTCACCAACTGCTTGAAGTAGGTGGTAAACTGCGAGTGCTTTGCGGCCGCAAATGCGGTTGCAAAACAATTGTACATGGCATGGTTACTCACTATTAGGAAGGGACGCCCCTTCCTATTAGCGAGAGTCGCAAATGCTATTTTGCGAGTCAGTGACTCGCAAAATAGCATTTGTACATGCCATTACCCTTTTTTGCGGTCGCAAACGGGAGGATCTCCCATTTGCGGCTGCAAAAAAGGGTCATACATATGTCCCTAAATGAATTAGGGATAGATTCAGTAAGAACTCGACCATAGGAACGCTTTTACATGAGCACTGGACACGAGCCCTTCTCCTACTTGTACACTTCTTGTAACTGCCGCTGGAAAGTCGCTTTTGCTAAACACCTGTGAATTGTGCTTAAGTTCCTGATATTTCTTCACTCTTGCAGGACAACAAATATACATAAATTGAAAACATAATTGCCCAAGTTAGTTAATTCCATGGAAATTCTTTTAAGCAGACCATTTGCTAAAACGAAGATACAGCACTGAAAGTAAAAACAACAAATCATTTTTCGGGAATCAAAGAGAAGTGTAAAAATGTGGTTGCAAAGAGCTTGTCATAATGATTCAGTAACAACTATTAAAACTGTATAAAAAGAGCTTGGTCGGTCTCTTGCAAGCCTGGATCAAGAATTTTAACCTATCACACACCTGGCCTCGAGGCACAGAAAAAAGAAAAGAGTTTAGTCACAGGACTGTGTTAGACAACAACACCCTCAATTGACACGTTTTAAAATGAATAAAGTAAAGCCTTCTTTCATTTGTATACATCAGTCTCTACAGATTTTATAAACCCACTTGCTGGCTTCACACCAGTATTGTTTTAAAAAAAAGCAAAGTGACAGACAGAATCGTGTAGGTCAAGAAGTAGTTACAGTACACAAGCTCACTTTCCAGTCCTGAGGCTGTAACATTATTTTTTTAGCAATGTGGAGATTAAGTGATATGTCCAGATTCACATGAAGTTGATCCAACTCCGAGACTCGTACCTGCCTCTCCAGATCAAAAGTCCACAAAGAAATAATGCACTCCAACACACACACTCCAGTTTATGACATTAAGTCCATTCTTGATAAAGTTATATAGGAAAAGATCAGATCCAATCCCCAGGAGTCAAGTTCTCCCACAACGTTTTTACTTTGAAGATGGAATTTCAAACAGTATTTGTCCATATCAACGCAGCCAACACGTGTTTCGTCCTCCTGGACTTTTTCAAGGCTAAGAAAAAATGAAGTTCAAACTATTTCTAAGGGCCCTTCCGAAATTGAGTACAAACTGAAGTTGTCCCAGTGATGGACTGAATCATGGATAAAGTCCCCAGTGCGCGTGATCTTCTAAATATCCAGGGGCAGTGTGAGGTGTGACCCTGATAAGCCCGCCGTTCTGCCGTGTCCGGGGAATGTAGAATGCCGCAAAGTCCGCAGCTCTCGCTTGACTCCCCAGATCCAAAGTCTGCAACTCTGGCCGTAACACCACATATTTTCCTTCAAAAGTTGGCTTAAAGTATGTGACATCTATGAACCGCTAATTCTTGGGCCAACTTATCTTCAGGTACAGAAAATATGAACTTTTCTAAATACATTTAAACTGCCTTTTGCTGATATAAAGGAATATCACAAACAAGTGCAGTGGCTGAAGATATAAGGCCGATTTGGTCTATATCATAGGTATTTCGAATCAGATCCCAAAGAAAATGCTATCAAGAGATGCCAATTATATTGGAAGAGGAGGCCTCACCCACTCTTTGTGGCATGCTTCATCATAGGCGACATCACCCCACTCTGGTAAGATAATACTACCAGGGTGGACTCAACCTCAACTGAGAGGGAGTTCTTAGATAGAACTAACTGGACAGGAAGGGATCAAGATCAACTAAAAATACCTACAGGTAAACCCAGGATAATACCTTTATTAGTGGCTACCTTTGGTATGTCTAAAAACGATACAAGGATGGGTTATGGCATAATGCGCCCACCATCCATCATAAGCCAACATGTTTCTGCCCTAATGTTTGCAAATACTGATAAGGCTCATTCTCCAGGTCCAATGGGCATCTCTATTGCTAAACCGCACGCTAAATCAGTGAATGTGAAAGAAATAGGTGTCAGTGTGACATGCGGCTGGGTAACAGGAGTGCATTAAGGTGGTCCACATGGTATGCCTCTTGACGAATGTATGACTACAGAGGATACCATCTCCACCCAGACCATGGAGCTCTCTAACCCTAAAGACAGGGAAGCATATTCTGGGGTGTCAAGGAAGGACATACACTGGCACATATTTCTTTCACACTCACTGATTTAGCATGAGTTTTAGCCAGGGGGATCCCAATAGGGAGTTCATTTATTGAGAATGAATAACTGATGATTTATTGAAAATGAATAACTGATGCTTGGAGACAAATTGAGGTATGTTTTAAAAATGATAAACTTACTGTTTTACTAGATTAAAGGCTAGCGTTTTGGAGCTAATAAGTGAATTTTCATAAAACAAGTTGCTGATATTGCTGGACAAAATTAGTAGATTTACAAAATATTTTACACAGATCATATATTTGAGTGATCATTCATAATTACTTAGGGACACCTATTGCTGATGTTATGGAACGATTTCACTGGATGAAGGGGCCACTTTAACGACACCGTGTCAGTTTTTCATCGCTCACTGTATTGTAAACTATTAATTAAATGACACCCACTCTGTGACACATGCACAAATATCAATGAATGGAAAGACTCAGGAACCCAATGTATATATTTTTAAACAAGCATTGTTTAATATACATTTTAACACAATTAATTTTAATAGCATAGCTGATGCCGTAAACCCTCATTTTCCTAGAAGAATAGGAATGAAAGCAGTCCATTTTTAGGGTTGCAGGAGAAACCAAGTAATGAATGCAATGTAATGGGGAGAGGAGTTGGCCTAACGGCAAGGGCCGTCGACCTCGAATCTGGGGAACTGGGTTCTTCGAGTCTCGGCAATGGCGCTGAACATCCTGTGTTTCTGGACTAATCACTTAATCTCCCTGTGCCTAACATAAATCAATGTGTCCTCATGTAACGCAACTGGTGCTATGTAAAGTGCTCTGATACCTTCGGGTCAAGTTCGCGCTATATAAAAACTCAGTAAAAAAACAAAAACAAATGTGTACTTTGAGTTTTCTGCTGTTTCGCTAAAACACTTAGGGGCATATATATAAGCCCTGTGTGCCGCCGGAATGTCACTTTTTGAGACGTTCCGGTGGCGCATAGGGCTTAGACATATCTTCAAGGCCACGTAAAGCCACCCTGTCTGGCTTTTCATGGCCTTGTAGATATGGAGTAAGGCAAAGCAGCGCAAGTCACCACCTTGCCTTACTCTGCGGTAAAGAGGTATTCCACAGGTTTTGCTGTGGGTGTTCCCATGCAACACCCTTGGATTTGGCGCTGCCGCAGAGTTACAATATCTCATAAACCTGGGGCAGTGCCAAAACCTTGCGCTTCCCTAGAGCAGCTGTAATGAGGAGAAATGCTTACATTTCTCAAAATTTTGTCTTCTTTCCATGTGTGCTGCTTCCTGCAGCACACATGAAATGAGGAAAACGCCTCCAGTGATTGTTTTCATGCAGGAAGGTGTCCCTTCCTGCACGAAAACAATCCTGCCAAAAACACAGACACCTTTGCACCATGGTGCAGGAGTGCAGGCGCAGGCCTATCGCTGCTAATTGTGCGCCAGCCCTGGCTGAAAGGAAAGGAATGCACTGTATCTTGTAAATATGGTTCATTCTTGCCCTTTCGAATTGGTGTAGGACAGCACGGCAAAATGACTTGCGGCACTGCCCTATGCCAATTCCTTGTAAATATGCCCCTTAGGGCCTGATTCACAGAGGGCCTCCGCAATTGTGGCGGAGGTCCCGCAGTCAGGGCGGGAAACCCTCACTCATGGTGAGACCTCCGAACTGCAGTTTCTAATTGCGGAGGCCTCGCAACCAGCGAGGGCCCCCTGCCAGGACTGTGGGGCCTCTACCACAAGTGCAGAGGCCCTTTGTGAATTGGGCCCACAGATGTTAAAGGACAACACTTCTGTCACTGTAATTTTCAAATAGCCTAGAACCGATATTATTGTCTTCGCCAATGTATCCCCTCAAAGTCAAGAAAAAAAGTTGTTGCCTCTCTCATCAGAGATAAATAGGATTTATCAGTTCGGGGCTTATGACAACTGACCAGCATCTTTTTTTCCCAGTAATTGAATGCATGCCATTGGTCAAACACTAGCTCTTTTGTTAATGATTATTAAGCTGAGTAAGTGAGTTAATGTGAGCTGCAAATACCTGATGAAAACTACAGGTTATTCGTCCTATTGAGGGAAGAGGAGGGCAACTCAGGCTATGCTCTCTTGAATCCGGTATATTGAAAATCATTAAATTGAGTAATTTTGAGCTTATTGTTTTACTTGTGCTGTTTCGGTTTGCAAAGATCATCATATATTAAGTAAACGAGGCCTCAAACAAACTTTGGGGCATATTTACAAGGATTTAATGCCGCCGTAACATAATTTTTTTGACTCTACGGTGGCTTTTTTATCCCCATGTTTACATAGTGTCGTAAAGCCCCTTCGGCTAGTGTGACTTACCGAAAATGATATTCAAGGTAAGCATTCCGACGGCATTCCGACGGTAAAACACCCGCAAAACACACAACGCCATATGGACAAGGATTTGCTTGAGCCTCGCTAAAAATGAAAAACTGCTGCTGAGTATCCAGTCACTCTAGATTAGAAGTTCCAGGATTGTGCTGGCGTAGACTGTGGTGCCGTAGTTGAGTCTGCATTACAAAACAATGGGGCAACCCAGTAGGCCATAGGACCTGGGAAATACTTGGTAAAGAAAAACAGTTGGTCCCAATGGGAATTCTTAAAATTAGGTATCACTTAGTACCCGATATCACAAACAAATGCTAAGGCATAGATATTAAGCTTGTTTATATCGAATGTTGATAAATCATTATTCTCTAGACACATTAATTCATGTGATACAGATGCTCCACAGTGAGTGGAAAGTTGATGTGGATAAGAGTGCTCATGAGTAGATAAGTGAAGAATAAGAATTCACAAGGGAAAATTATTTACAGTGTAAACAATGATTTCAAATAAAGACCGGCTGAAGGTATTTGTAGTGATCACATTTTCCACAAGTCACTAGATACACATTCTGATTGCTGTGTTTATCTATGTGTGGAGAAGTTATTCAGTCCAGGTCAGTAGGGTTAGAATGTCGATGTTTCGACCCCGAGGGGAGGGAGGACCACTAGAACCTTGCAATGGGGTCTTCTTCAGGACAGGAGGGGAGCAATCTGGAACTCACTGTAAGGTTACATGTGGGACGAACTTGGATTGGGCTAGGTAGCTCCAATAAGGAAGTGGAAGTGGACCTCAACAAGGTCCAGGTCGATGATGTGCCACACACTTTCTTCAGTCCTCAAGCAGAATTATTAATGGATTTGCTTCTTCAAATGTGGAATTCTGAATAAATCGGCTTAATTTATCCTTAGTTAGAAAGTTGCAGCCGGAGCGTCTCGCAAGAATTCCATAATGACATGGTTTGTCTGGGCTCTTCAGTGGCAGTGATCAGGGCTAGCTCTGTGCTATGATGGGCCCGAAATCCCTATTGAGATGGATAAAGAATAGCATTGTTGGAAATAAAGATAGTTAATTCCATATTGATGGCTTTTTCTATTCCCTTAGAAGGGAATGGAAGTCTCGAAATTGGCCTAAAGTTCAGGGTGTCATTAGCATCCAGATTGGATTTTTTCAACAGTGGCAGTATGGAAGCTTTTTTACATTCATTTGGAAAACACCCTGTCGTGAACATTAGATTAAAAATAGGCATGAAAGAGGTGGCTATGATCTCTGGTGACAGATGTATAATTCCCGGTGAGCACGGGTCAGAGGGAGATCCTGGTTTGACTACTGAGATTAGCTTTAGAATCTGGTCTAAGGTTAAGGTGGTAAACGACGAATGCGTCGGCATTGCCGGGCCTCCTTGAGCAAGAGATGAAGAAGATAGTTTGCTCAGTTGAGACGGAGTCTGGGCCAAACGATTGTCCTGGAGCAGTGTCATAGAAAGATTTAACCTTGTGCTGAAATGACACAGCTAGCAAGTTGCAAAATTGCTGGCTAGCTGTAAGATCATGTGGATCAGGAAGTTTCGAAATACTTTAACAATGGCAAATAGAACTTTTGAGCAGCCATTCACTGCTTGAATATTTTCCTTAAAGTAGGAAGCCTTTTCCTTAAGGGTTTAGGGGCTCATTATGATGGCGGAAGGACCGCCACCACCGGGCCGGAGGTGGCAGTCCTTCCGCCATCACAATGAAAATTCCCACCGCCAAATTAGGATGGCGGTGGGAATCATGAAGGTACCGCGGCGGACGGAAAGTCCGTCCGCCATGGTCCCGCAAGGCGGTCCTTTTCCGCCCGCTTAGCGGAACCCAGAACCAGGGCAACATTGCAGCGGTGCTGTGGAGGCACCGCCGTAATGATTATGATGTGCCCTTCCGCCTGTCTTTTTGCGGCGGATAGCCCGCCGCAGAAAGACAGGCGGAGACTGGCTTTAGGGGCCCATTGTGGGCCCCCTCTGTGTGTGTGGGGGGTTCACTGGGGGGGTACCATTCCCATGCACAAGGTGGCAGGCACCGCATGGTGCCTGCCACGTTGTGCATGGGAATGCACAACGTGGCATTTTGGCATTGCGAACGGTGCTGCAGCCAGCAGCACCGCCCGCAATGTTAGAAAGGCCAGGATGCACCCGCCATACTGGCGGGCGCATCCTAATTGGGCTGGTGGGACCGCCGCACATCTGGCGGGCGGTCCCATCCCATCACCGTTATGATGGCGGGCGGACTGATGTCCGCCCACCATCATAATGAGCCCCTAGGTTCTTATAAACTTGAATGGACATTCTATATTCCGATTTTGTGTGATGGTTATGATCTAATCTCCATTTCCTTTCTAATCTTCGGCATATTTGTTTTTGAGCTGTAAGTGAGTCGTTGAACCAGGGTTCCAAAGGTGAAATCCTGGGATGCCGACGGCTAACAGGAGGAGCTAGTTGCAAGGTTGTGGAGTCAATCAAAGAGTGATAATTTGCAACTGCGAGGTCTAGTTCAGGGGGTGTCTCCTGCAGAGATTGAGTGAGTAGGGTTGTTACTAAAGGTAAGTGCAGTACCATGTCTACAAAAAAGGAAAGTGCAGTATTATGTCTACAATGCACATAGCTGCTCTTATGTGTATTAGTATAGGCCAGCTGTGACACTAGCAACACTGCCCTATGCAAACACTGGTGCACATAACACACAAGGGTCTTCATTTGTTAATTTTTTCTATGCATGGTGTAGCCAGGTGACTAGTGTTTGACCTGCACACAGTGTGGGGGAGTGCTGAGACATAGGTGCCTCAACTGGACAACATTGCGCATTTCCCCCAAAGTCCCCTGTCGGTACTTACCCTGTTGGTCCTATAGCTGGTCATATTCAGAACTGTCCTGTCCGGCAACTCCAACCACGACTCCTCTGTGATGATAGTGGACACCTGTTCCTCCAAGGGATCGAGCTCCTCCTGGGTCGCTGGACTCACACCTCCGGTCTGCAATGCTGCCTTATGATTGGTAGCCAGTTTCTGCTTAGTTTTGTGCTTGGCATCATGCCAGCGCTTCTTGCAGGCCATCACTGTCCTCTTGACCTCAGCGATGCAGTTCACCTTGTCCACTATCGACTGCATATAGACTTTTTGGTCCCCAATGACACTTTGGAGCTGACGAGGAGCTGGTGTTGATGCTCCGTCACCTCTGCAATCAGGATCTCAGTCTCCTCCTGAATGAACCTTCATTTACTCTTCCTCTTCCCCTTGGACTCTGGCTGGTCATCCTGGCTATTGGGGGCGTTATGGGGCTGTGGTCCTGGCTCCTCTACTCTAGGGCTATTTTTTGGGGGGGGGTCCTCCATTTTTTATTGCTTTCGTTCTGGCTAGACTGGCAAGGCACCACAGTACCTACAATCTTGGTCAACCCCTATGTGCCTACCCGTCACCTCTGCTCATCAACCCATGAGAATTTCATCGTACCCAGATTCAAACTATCCAGGATGGGAGGCAGATCTTTTGCCTACCTCGGCCCCTCTCTTTGGAACTCACTCCCCTCAGTTATCCGGAAAGAAACAGTCTATACCCATTTCCGTAAAACCTTGAAGACCTGGTTGTTTAACCAATAATTCTCCCCAAGCCTCAAACATTCCAGCCAGTCCATCATGGCGCCGGGAAACCCTTTTTGGGTAGCTGTTGTGCCTTACAAATTTAACTAATAAATAAATAAATAAATAAATAGATGCAAATCTATGACGTTCAGCTGAGTAGGGTGAGTTTTCTTGCCGCTAATTGGCCGAAAGACACTTTATTCACGTTTGAGTCTATTTTGTTGCGTCTTGACGCTAGCGTTAGTGGCAATTTTTATGGCCGCTTGCTGTTTCTAACGACACGTATCACTGTATTGTAAATATGTCACACATATGTGGTTAGGATTTGGAGTTAAGGCAGCAGAAAAAAATTGCCACTAATCAGCATCAATACTGCATTGCGACAGTTCAAGTACCTATGCGCCTTAATTTTTTCGCGAGGTTTACCAGCATCTCTACTCTACAATCACAGCTGGATGCCCCAGTGAAGACTTTTTCGCCACAAAATCTGTTAGGAAGATCAAACAAGAACAAATATATTTAGCACAACCCTATTGGAACATTGCCTCATCAGGACGCTCACAGCAGTCGTTTGATTGTTTGCTGCCCATTCTTGCTTAAGAATTAACTTTTAGTAGAAAATCAGAATGATCTTTCATTAATAAGCCACATAATCTGTTATTTAACTGTAACCACATATTAAATAGAACAAGTCAAAATAAGTTAGGGAATTGCACTGAGAATAAGAGGACACACTGGAGTGAAAGGCTAACTTCTAAAGCCGCCACTAGGGTGGGTTGGTTTCCTGTTTTTTTTTTTATCTGTTAGCTGCAGTGGGGTTATGTTTTGTATGGTATGGTTTGCATGATGTGTTTTGTTTTGATATGTTAATGTTAATTTTTTATGTGTATGTTTATATGTTTATGTTGTGTTGATTTTTATACTAAACTAATCACCCATGGGGGAATGATGAACTGGCACAATGTGCTCAGTAGTTCCTGGACGACAAAGGTGGTGGAGTGGGTTAGGTTTCAGGAAAGCCGATTTTCAACCTTCCTACTAATAAGATTGACTGTATGGAGGAACCAGTCTGATTTTTCACGAGGCAAAAAATCACTTTGCTTGAAACACAACTCACTTTCAGTTAATCTAATTGACTACCCAGTAAACAGTCAGCATTTTTCAAGCTTTGTGGTCCAAAAAGCAACAATGTGCAATGAGTGAATGGTTTGTGGGCCGTTAAGTCTAATTATCAACTATAAAAACTGCAAGTGTTACACATAAAGTTAAAGTCAACATAAACATCGCATATCAGCATGGACGTTGATTCACCAAAATGCCAGGGGTAGCGGTAGTGATATCACATGCTCATTGTCCCAGATGACATCACAGAAAGTGAAAATATATGACCGTTCTCATCTGTCTCTTTATAGCCTCTATCACCTGTCTCCTGCCCATGTCCCACTCCATCTGTTTCTCACCTGTCTCTGGGGCCGATTCCGATCTCGGCCGGTAGGGCTCCGAATCGGATTCGGCTTTACCGGATCCGATTCGGAGCCCTGTTTCCCGACCGAACCGTACGCGGGTCCGGCCGAGCGAGTACGATGCGAAATCGCCGACCGACTCGTCCGGGCGTCCCGACCGCTCCGACCGACTCGCTCCCGGCTCGAACCGCTCCGACCGACTCGCTCGGACTCGACTCGCACCGCGCAATGGAGACGTTTCCGGCCGGGTAAGTACGATGCGCGCCGCGAGCAGTCCGACCGAGCCGCGCACTCCGGCTCGTAAGAGCTGTCGGAGCCGTACTTTGGGGGTCCGTGTCGGACCCCCTGTACGCCGTAGCCGCGCGAGTCGCACACAGGGGGACCCATGGGTCCCCCTACCTGTGCGTGTACGGCACAAATCGCTCGCCGCGCACCCACTGTAGGGGGCGCCCTTGTCCGACTCGCACCCATTGAGTCAATGGGAGCCCGCGTACGCGTTGTAGCGACCGGCTCCCATTGACTTCAATGGGAGTCCGACCGACTCGAGTCCGATAACATACGGACGCATCGTACTCGTTCGGTCGGACTGCACGGGTCCGATTCGGTCGGAAATCTCTCCGGGTCCGGCTCGGTCGGAGAAATTTCCGGCCCGAATCGGAATCGACCCCTCTGTCTCTATATCACTGCTCCAATTCTCCCCTACCTCTCCACCTCTCAGCTGTCGCGGTCTCTTACTTTCCAAATTTTTATCACAACTTTCCCACTGTCTTACCCTCTTTATCATTAGTCTCTTTTAGCCCCTCTTTTTCACCAGTCTCTCCCCTCTTTATTTGAGTTATCTCTCACACCAGTCTCCTCCCTTCTCCGAATTTTCTTTCTGACCTATCTGCTGTTTCTCAGCTATCTCTTTCAGCCAGATCACTGACAGAATATCGACAACAACAATATCATGTTACACAAATATCGGGAATATTGTTGTCAATAATATCGACTTCCTATCTTCATAATGGTAAGTACAAAAATATCGGGAAAAAATATCGTTGTCAAAAATATCCATGTACAAAATATCGTTTTTTATATGTATAAAAAATAATGTAAAATAAATGAAATAATAAATTTAACTTAAAAAAATTATTTAGATTTATTTGTAAATGTTAACAATTATGATAAATAAATTTAATTTAAAAAAATAAACATACATATATAAAAT
The DNA here is from genome assembly GCA_963921515.1 of Calotriton arnoldi. Classification (NCBI taxonomy): domain Eukaryota; kingdom Metazoa; phylum Chordata; class Amphibia; order Caudata; family Salamandridae; genus Calotriton; species Calotriton arnoldi. The sequence goes on from CAWUFW010018158.1 coordinate 39,405, forward strand.
GTAATACATATATATTTACTTAAAAACAATTAATAAATAATAATTTTAATTAATTTTAAAATGTTATAAATATATTAAAAATTATAAATACATATTATATATACATACACCTGTAACATAAAAATTAATAAATAAAAAAATATATTATAAATTAAAATATTAAACTCTTTAATATTTTTCAAACCTATATTTTGTACTACATTGAGTGCAACAGTAGAGAAAGTGTTGGAGAGCGGAGGGGTAAAAAGTACTATTCCCACTCCAGCGAATGCAACAGTAGGGAAAGTGTTGGATGGTGGAGAAGTAAAAATTACTATTCCCACTCCAGCGAGTGCAACAGTAGGGAAAGTGTTGGATAGCGAAGGGTTAAAATTTACTATTCCAGCTCCAGCATGCGCAAAAGTAGGGAAAGTTTTGGATAGCGGGGAGGTAAAATTAATATTCCCATTCCAGTGAATGCAATAGTAGGGAAAGTATTGGATAGCGTAGGGGAATAATTTACTATTCCCTCTCCAATGAGTGCAACAGTAGGGAAAATGTTGGATGGCGGAGGGAATAAAATTACTATTCCCACTCCAGCGAGTGCAACAGTAGGGAATGTGTTGGATAGAGGAGGAGTAAAAATTAGTATTCAAACTCCAGCTGGTGCAAGAGTAGGGAAAGTGTTGGATTGCGGAGGGGATAAAATTACTATTCCCACTTCAGCGAGTGCAACAGTAGGGAAAGTGTTGGATAGCGTAGTGGATAACATTTCTATTCCCACTCCAGTGAGTGCAACAGTTGGGAACGTGTTGGATAGCGGAGGGGAAAAAATTACTATTCCCACTCCTGCAAGAGCAACAGTAGAGAAAGTGTTGGATAGCGGAGGGGTAAAAATTACTATTCCCACTCCAACAAGTGCAACAGTAGGGAATATGTTGGATAGCGGAGGAGTAAAAATTACTATACCCACTCCAGCTAGTGCAACAGTAAGGAAAGTGTTGGATAGCGGAGGGGATAAATTACTATTCCCACTCCAGCGAGTGCAACAGTAGGGAAAGTGTTGGATAGCGTAGGAGATAAAATTACTATTCCCACGCCAGCGAGTGCAACAGTATGGAAAGTGTTGGATAGCGGAGGGGAAAAAATTACTATTCCCACTCCAGCGAGTGCAACAGTAGGGAAAGTGTTGGATAGTGGAGGGGATAACATTACTATTCCCACTCCAGCGAGTGCAACAGTAGGGAAAGAGTTGGATGGCGGAGGGGATAAAATTACTATTCCCACTCCAGCGAGTGCAACAGTAGGGAAAGTGTTGGCTAGCGTAGGGGATAAAATTACTATTCCCACTCCAGCGAGTGCAACAGTAGGGAAAGTGTTGGATAGCGGAGGCGAAAAAAATACTATTCCCACTCCAGTGAGTATTCCCACCAAACAAAAATGAAATTAGAAAAAATCAACTACAATACAAAAAATAATAAAAACTGCAAAACAAAACATATATAAAAATATAAAAAATTACAAAACATAGAAACATATTATAATGTTAAAAAAATCTAAAAATTACATACAAAAATTAATTTATAAAAATAAAAAATAATTTACAATTTAAAAAAATTGTAATACAAATGTATAATAAAAAACATTAATTATTACATAAATGTATTATTTTTTTCCGAACCTATAACACAACACAATTTACAACACACATCTAAATTTTAAAAACGTGTACCTCCTTAATTAACACAATTAATTATCAATTAAACAAATATTATTAATTAAAAAACACATTAAAACAGATAAAAATTAATATACTAACCAAACGTTACCCCTATAGAACCAAAATCCACAACCAAATTAAAAATAAACAATTACCAAAAATATTTATCAAATAATAAATGAATATTAATCAAGTAATGATTATTTACTTTAAACTAAATTACTTTCCACCCTCTACCCCAATAAACACAACACACACCTAAAAATAATTACACAATTTCCTTAACTAATTTTACATTAATAAATTAATATCATTTAACCACAGATCATTAATTAATAAAAATGTTTTTACTTCCCACCATTTACCACTATAAACCCCACAACTCACACATCAAATTAATTACACAATTGCCATATATAAATTTTTATTAATTAATTAACATTAATTAACAAATAGTTAATTAATTATAAATAAATTACCTCCCACCCTATTACCCTATGAACCCCACCACCCATTTCTAAAAACATGACACAATTAACAATTAATTAATAATAATTAACAACCAATTAATAAATAATTAATAATAAATTAATTCCCACAATTAACAGTATAACATATTCAATAAATAAATATTAATTAAAAATAATAATAATAATTTAATTATAATTAAATTACTTCCCACCCTATTCCCCTATAAACCCACAACCTGCTTCTAAAAAATAACACAATTAACATATTTACCAATTAATTAATAATAATTAACAACCAATTAATAACTAATTAAGAATACATTAATTCCCACAATTAACAATATAAAATAGTTTTTTTTAAATATTGATTAAATTTTTTTAAATAATTTAATTATAATTAAATTACTTCCCACCCTATTCCCCTATAAACCCACAATCCGCTACGGAACTAAAACGCAAAATTTAATTAAAATAAAATTAATAACTACTTAAAATGTAACACATATATTAAAAAAGAAAAGCAATACTTACACAAAAAAATAGAGCACATACATTTAGAAATACATACTAAAATACATAACACTAACTAAAAAAACGATATTTTTAACAACTATATTTTTGCAAACGATATTAATGACTTCAATATTTTTAAAAACAATATTTCTTACCTTAAACTCAATATTCTTGACCACGATATTCTTGCTGTCGATATTTCTGTGTCTCGATATTTCCAACTCGATATTACTGCAAGTCGACATTTCCTACTCGATATTCTGACTGTACACCCTTTCAGCCATCCATCTCCTTATCACTTTTTCTCACATTTGTCTAAAACGTTTTCTGTAGCTCTTACTATGGGGCCGATTCCGATTCCGGCCGGAAATCTCTCCGACCGAGCCGGACCCGGAGAGAATTCTGACCGAATCGGACCCTAGCAGTCCGACCGAACGAGTACGATGCGCACGCATGCTATCGGACTCGAGTCGGTCGGACTCCCATTGAAGTCAATGGGAGCCTGTCGTACAACGCGTACGCGGGCTCCCACTGACTCAATGGGTGTGAGGCGGACAAGGGCGCCCCCTACAGCGTGTACGCGTCCATGCGCATCGTGGCGTACATGCACAGGTGAGGGGGACCCATGGGTCCCCCTGTGTGCGACTCGCGCACCCACGCGTACAGGGGTCCGACGCGGACCCCCAAAGTCCGGCTCCGACAGCTTTTTCGAGCCGGACGGCGCGAGTCAGTCGGACTGCTCACGGCGCGCATCATACTTACCCGGCCGGGAAACGTCTCCATAGCGCGGTGCGAGTCGTGTCCATGCGAGTCGGTCGGAGCGTGTTGAAGCCGTGTTCGAGTCGGTTGGCGATTTCGCGGGTGCTTGCATCGTACTCGCTTGGCCGGACCCGCGTACGATTCGGTCGGGAAACAGGGCTCCGAATCGGATCCGGTGAATCCGAATCCGATTCGGAGCACTACCGGCCGAGATCGGAATCGGCCCCTATGTCTTTCTCATCTGTTGTTATGGTGTGTGTCTTTCTCACTTCACTCATGTCTCTCAACCTTTCTCACACCTGTTGCTCTCTATCGCTCTTATATTGGTCTCTTCTATGTTAACAGTCTCTTTATTATCTCTCTGAAACCTAAAATAAAAGCACAGATGTTTTTGTCTGTCACTGATCTGCCACTCTACAGTGTCTTCTTCCTATCTTCTCTCTGCTTCCACTATTCTCTCTCTCTGTCTCTCTCTCTCTCTCTACCTCTCCTCTCTCTCATTCTCTTCTGTCTTCACTCTTGTTTCTCCTGCTCTGATTTTCCTTTTCACCTCACATGCTCACAGACTGCTAAAGAAGTGGAGACGCATTTTTGATTACATTTTGTTTCACTGTAGCCCGTGTTCTAATCCTGAACGCATGTATTGGTTAAACAGTCAGATGTCCGTGGTACCTGCAAGCTTTCGAAAGTAAACATGGCTCATGAGAGTCCTGTTTAACCTGTTATTTTCTTTCCATTGCCTTTAGGACATAGGGGTGGTAAAGGCAGTTCCCGGGGCAGCAAAGGGCAGACCAGGGGCCGCAACTGGGACCCCTGGTGATCCCTAAATGATGTCTGTGCATATCAGCAAACTGAGAAATCTCCAGCTCTGGGTACGGCATAGGGAGTCTGGTCTGGCTGCTGTTCTTGGGGGCAAATTCAGTTCTCCAGGTGGTGGAGGTAAAGGAAACATATGTCATGTTGAAGTGCATTTTGTTCCCAATGTGTGTGTGGGAGAAGGTGCTTTTCTGGTTTGCTTATCTCTCATGGGCAGGCATGGGAGCTGACATCGGAGTAACCAATATTGCAGTTTAAAATGGTGGTCTGTAGCTACACTCACACTTATTTTCACCCACACCTTTGTATGTGTCCATTTTCAGCTCTGGTGCACCCAGCCTTTTTGTGTTCTCAGTTAGTCTACTTTGTAAGCACAGAAAACATTGAGCAGCAAAGTGTTTTCAGTCCCCGTGTTCACCTGACTGCAATGGAAAACCCGCAAATACTGACAGCAGAGTTCGGCGAATGCAGAAGAATCGCTGCTTGCTTGGGGTGCTTTGTCAAGCTACTGCCTGGTGTTGACTGAGCAAATGCAAGTGCTAGGTGTAAAAAAAGTGGGTTATAAGTTGTGCAGGATATAAGTTCTGTTCAAGTTATATATAGGTCCACGATTGTATCCTTAAAGGAAACCAAGTACCCCATTGAAGCACTTGACTCTCTCAGGGTAGCAAAGCAGAGTAGTCCAGCACTTACTCAGGGGAGATGGTATGGGCTACAATCAATCAAATTATTGCTCAGGCAGTGCTTTTTCTTTGAAAAAGAAAAAGTAAATTTTTACATGCATACTCCTAAAAACTATGAATTAATTTACAAATATATACATCAGGTCAATAGAAATACCTTTGGTGTCATTCTGAAATCACATTTGACCCCAGTGGGCCATTAACTCCATAACCACAATATCCCCCTACCTATATTAGGTGCAACATCACACTAAGTGGGTGCCATTTTACTTAAAGCAGGCCTATTGGCTTTGTCAAAGGGGTCATCACATCAATATATCAGGCACGCCTATTGGCTTTGTCAAGGGATCTGTTGTCATTGCGCCGCACCCGATCGTGTGTACACTCGGGGTAGAGCTCACACCAGAATAAGAGCTGCCGGCAGGGGCGAAAGAGCGATTCGCGTTCCAGTAGACGTGCGCATCTTCTGCCCTCACTTTGGTGCTCACCTGCTTCTGGGTCACTTGTCTTCACCACGGGAACTCCCACCGGGTTCAACACGCCAACTCTCTGCTCCTGACTCAAGCTGCCTCTCTGTGCGTTGGTGTTTGTGCCGGCTCCCCGCACCAGGCTCTCGCCGGCTCCCTGATATGAATCACGTCGGCTCCCTGCTATGAATCACGCCGGCATTCTGCGCTTCGCTTGACTCTCCGGCCTCCTGCTACTGACTCTCGCCGACTCCCCACACCAGGCCCTCGCCAGTTCCTTGCTCCTGACTCTCTCTGGCTTCAGCTCCCGATTCCACGCTCGTCCCCATTTCCTGGTAAACGCCGGTTATTTTACTTTTTCGGTTCTAAAGAAGAGACCAAACAACTATTTGTAAGGAAGCTACAAGATACACCATTATTAAAGTACTTATATTTATATCAAAGAAGATAATGGAAATACTTATCTGAAGTTAGTATTCCATAGAAGGTGGAGATCTTGTTTTTCTTTTGAATTGGCTTACTTTAAAGTGTTCCTGAAGTAAAGGAGCTCATATATCCTATTTAGCTACACACCTTTTTGTGTTGTTTGTTAATTGGGACCAGATTGTTTATGGTTGCATTATTTTTTATAGTAATTCCTTCGGGGCATTTTTTTTTATCATTTTTTTTTTTACACAAAAGGTTAGTAGTCTCTAGAGTGCCATAACATATAATCATACAACATGTGAATACATACCTAACTACCTTCTTTTGTTGTTTAGGTAATCCTCTGATTAGCATCTATCTTCCATTTAATCCTATCTAGCAGAAGAGTGGAAAGGTACAGGTAGCTTCCTGTCCTACAACCATACAAGTATTGATTTAACTGTATGTTAAGGACATCTGTAGCTAGCCAGTATTGATACACGTTTTCTCTTTTCTATTATTTATAGGCTCTCATAGGAAGCCTCCGAATCCTACTGATGATATCCCTGGAAGGAATATTGTCTCCCCTTGTCTTCCCCTCTTCCCCCATTACACCTTCCTGCTTTGACACTGTTGGGCATTGAGGTGGCTGTGGGAAGTTGAGAACTAGCCTCAACCTTTTGCATCTTGCTCCTGCGACAACCCCAGGTGAGACTGATATGATAATCATATTAATGTATAGGGCAAGCCTATTGATTTTTTCAAGGGCTCACCACATCCCTAAAAACAATCATCATATTTTAGGAAGCACCATCCAATCAAATTGAATCAATCATCATGTTTTGATGCATTCATCATTAATGTAACCATTGCAATGTTTACCAATAATCATTTTTAAATCACAAACATGTTTGAGCGTTTCACTAAGCCCTTCCTGACACATAATTCAGCCATAGGACCAGCCACTAGGGCCCCCTACATTTCAGAGATAAAAAGCAAAAGATCCTGATCTAAACTCTCGGAGTGCTTTGAAATAAGCCAAACCGTCTCCCCAGGTCATGCTTCCTATGACCTGGGAGGTATACAGTCACTTGAAGGTGGGCTAATGCACTCTTTGTGGTTCCATTGTACAAGAACAGATCATTGGTGGTGCCCCTACGCCTCCTTGAGCAACACAGAGCAAGAATAAAATGCAAATAATGGCCCATGTGGGGCATTAGCGGTGCTCCCTCTCTGGGAGCCATGAATGATTAATGAGTCCCACTTCGTTTACTTTTAGTAGCCTCGCGATGCTAGCTTTCTGCTTTCTTGGCTTTTTTTATTGAGTATCCTGGTCCCAACCAGGTCACCCGCTCACAGATAGGGCAGTTGGGGGATGCAGGGGGAGCCCCAAGGCCTCTGTGGCCCTGCTGGCTTCCAGGAGGAGCCAGCATCTCTGTTTTGCTCCCACTCACTGTGATTCCATCGGTTGGCAGCAGAATGCCTTGTTCCTCCCTCCTCGAGGGCAGGAGAATTTAGAGCTGGATGCATCCACCTCCCCCTAGATATGGGCATGGTGCAGGTGAGTACCATGCAGCCTGCATTATCTTGCTGGGTCCCAGGGAAGGTGTCCTGGGACCATTTTGGTTTGTAGTGGCCCAACATAGCCTCTGTTTGCATCAGGCTCCAGGGCATGGGGTCCCCTGGGCCAAAGTTTGGCTACAGGGGAGAAGGCTCCATCTCCACCCCTGTCTAAATAAATATTGCGGTGAAGCTCTATACAATGCTCTGTATTTTGGTGAAGCTCTACACAATACTCTGTTTTCTTGAAAATTGGGTCTAAGGTCAAATCTTCAAATGGGTATAACTAGAGCCCAATCGACTGATTTTGAAGGTCTTTGGTTTGTTTTGCTCCTGGTGGTGGGCTTTAGCCACCTAGAGCATTTTCAACAGGATTCCGGGCCTCTAAAGGGGTGCATTTTGCTGGGACCTGTGTTAGTGGCTCCCTACGCCAGTCCTCTCCTGGCGCTCCTCTCCTACTGGTGAAGGCTTCTTATGCAGCAAGACGAGCAACCTCCTACCCACACTTCTAGGCACCAAAGTCTCCTGGCTGCCTTGCAGGCCACCCAGGGTGGATGTGGAGTTCAGGTCTTCCTCTAACTGGACCTCATGTGGCCCTGGAGAGACTCATATTGTCCTGGGGTGAGCTGCAGACAGAGTCCTTAGCAGGTATCAGGTGCTTCTTCTTCCACTTGTCCATGATTCTTCCGTTGTTGCCTTCCAGGTCCAGGTATTGTTGCTCTGTCTCTCCCTTGTGCAGGGGTTTATAAGTATAGATGAAAAGCTATAGACACCAGGCACTCCTGGACAATCCTACAATGCCACATCCTCTCTTCAACTCTGTCCCAACTCTCCTGCGCAGCATTCTGTGACAATTCATGATAGCAGAACCCTTTTTCCCTTTGCAGAGCTCCTGTGCTCACCCAGAGATGTGGCAATGGAATTGAGCTGCCCCTCCTCTGTGGTCACTCTAAACCAATTCTGGGACAGTTTACCATCCAACTGGGAATGGAGCCAGCCTGTTTAGAAGGACAATAAAGAGTACAGACACATGTGATAGCTGCATCTGCATGTGACAGGGAAGGGCCCTTTGAAGTTAATCAAGGTACTGGGAACAGGCCCCAGGGTATCCTGCCTAGAGAAGGACTACTACTCCTCACACCCTATGGTATTTGTACTTGTCCTGGGAGCAATTCACACCTCACTACAGGGAAGCCATCCAGCTGTCAGGTAACAGTTGAATACTTACAGAAAGGTCTTCAGAGGCTTTATCCAGTAACGTTTTTAAAGTACCTGTTGCTTAGTAGTTAGACAGATTTGGATTTTACCAGTAAATTGTATTTTGAATAGCTATAAAAGTGAGTCCTTGAATTATTTCTCTAGCTACCACCAATCCAAATTTAGCTTTTATTAAATGTAACAATGTAGTCAAATGTTTCCCTGTGGAAGAGCCAGCCTTACTACAGTGAAAATAGCTTGTGGGGCTATTTCACCTTAGGGATAAGTTCGACATTAACTTTTGCATGTCCTACCTTTAAATATTTTGTACCCTGCCTTTATGGGCAATAAGGTCTACATAATGGTGACTTATTAATATTTAAAAGGAAGGCGTACATCTGTCAAATGGGGTTATTTTGAGAGGTTAAATTTGCTGTTTGAAAATTCCACAGGCATATTACCTGTGTCCAGCTATTAGGCTGCAGAACAATGGTAGTCTCACATGCACATGTGCATATGCACATATGTTTACGTGTAACCAGTCCAGCGCCCCTTACCCTAGTTGCACTTCAGAAGCCTGCTCTTAAAAGGAAGACCTTGACAGTAAATACGCTCAGCAAATTACCATGAAATTACAGTGAGTGAGACTCAGGTAGTGAGGCTCACCACAGTAAAGCTCCAAAATCCAGGTGATCTAAAGCAAAAAATCCATGTCTCCTAATCCTCCTGGACCTCTCAGTGGCCTTTGATGCCGTCAACCACAGCATTCTTCTTCACACTCTCTCTCAGCGGGCTGGCATCAGCTGTACCGTCCTACAATAGTTCACACCATACCTGAATGAAGGATTTAACGTAATCAAACAAAACAAGTCCACATCGACAGCAACATTAGTCAACCAAGGAGACCCCCAAGGCTCAATCCTATCCCCTGCCATCTTCAACCTCTACATGGAACCCCTGCACTGATCTTGAAACAAGCCAGAATTGCCTACCATCTTTATACAGATGATACCCAAACAGATATCAAAATAGTTTCCCTTAAAGACATTGGCGGTTTCTGAGAAAGGGCATCGGGACTCCGCCCCTTTACTTTCACCCCCCATCGTTGGCATTGCTTAGGTAAAAAGAAGCTCTTTAAATCTGTTATTAAAAATAATTGTACACACGGTTGTTGGGGACGGGGCTGTTGATGTGATGACACACTGCCAGCAAGTCTGATACAGTTCTAAACCTTCTGCCTCTGGGTGGGCCCTGGCCCCTGAGTTGACAGTATTTACCGGGCTGAGGAGCTCACAGCCCTGAGGCCTGTGAGGTCATCAGCTCGGCATAGACATAGACTCGAGCTCCAGTCTCCACCCCCTGATGACGTGTGGGTAATTTTTGCCCCTGGTGCTTCAGGTTGAAGCCCTGTAGCACTGGGGATTCACGTCAGTCAGGGAGTGGAGATGATGGTCACCCCACCCTTTCCCAATTCGTCACAGGGGGGCGGGTCCTGCCCGATGACTGGTTGTGACGGGGTAGGGTAGAGGCTGTAGGCAGGCGGGAAGCTCAAAAGTCGATTGTGCGCAGTTTGCCATATGGACTTCTGAAGAGACACTTCGTAGACGCGTGATGGTGTCTGCTTCCTGCGCTGCTAACTGCAGGACTGTGTGGAGGCCGCCATTTGATCTCCAGCGGTTCAGCTTCGGAGACAGATCTGGATGGTATTTCGGGCCTGTAGTCAGAGCGGAGACAGAAGCCCTGCTGAAGGTACAACACCCCTGGAACCTGGCAGGCTTCACTCGCACTGGCATCCTAGAAAAAGCCCCCAGGAAGGTAAGCATCATGGGGAAGATTGGCAGTGCGTACGTTTGATTTCATTTGCCATAGAAGTCTTTTTCTGTTTTGTTAATTTAGTGCACATGTCGTGATGGTTTTTCAAAACACCTTTGGTGGAATTTTTTAAGAGAATGGCATGTTACTGGGACACACCATCCTAATTTAGTATGGCAGGGTTTGTGGGTTTGTGGGAGCTCAACTGTAAAGTTTAAAAAGGAAGATATGCTTTTTTCGACAGAGGGAATGAAAGAATGCCTAAATGATCTGTAGTAAAAAAAAAAACACATGCTACATTGCCAAATTTAATGGTACTCGGTTTACCCTCATCGGAACGATGGAAAATTCAAGTACTTCTTGCTGGAATTCGAACTTGTGACCAGCCGATCACCTCATGCTTAAACAGAAGTGTTCAGCGTGCTGCAGAAGCATAATGTGTCACTTCAAGGCATTTGCTTTTGCATGCAAATGATGTAAATGTGATTGATATTTGAGTGCAAGACTTGAACAAAATGCGGAAGTGAAATAAACATACCTACTGCCGAATAACAAAAAAACCTAACATGCTGGCCTGCCATGTGCTTCAAGCAGAGTTCCACCCACCTCTCCCAGAACCATCTCTTGAGTTAGAGCCACCTTAGCCTTTACCCCTTCTCACAGGCCACACACCAGACTATCTGCCACACTTGGCTTCCTCTCTGTTTCTGCTCTTTAAGAAAGATGTGAAAACATCCCTTTTCATTCAACACCTCATTATATAGCTCTAAACTTAAAGCTACTGCCATCCACCTAGAAGCACCCATTCAACCCGCTTCTTAGCGCTCGGAATCTTGAAGCATTTCTTACTCATGCACAGCACTGCATCGCGTCCGAGCTTTGTGTGTGCTGTATAAGTACAGATGCATGCATACAGGAGTAGAAAGACACCCTTTCAAGACCAGCAGCACAGTTTAAAATGTGTGATGCTGGGTAAACAGGTCTTTGGGCCTGTCTCTGAAGAGACCCTGCATGCTTAGCTGCTCCATAGTCCGGAGGAGCAGCTGCTGGCTTTATTTTCACCTAAGACTATCATTTGGCTCACCAGGTCATGCTGAGCGGCCCAGAGAAGCCTCAAACCAAGTGCAGTTGCTTCTCCATTAGGAAAGGATAGCCAGAAAATTCACAGGGTGAACACACAATTCGACACCCATCCCTAGTTAGTGGCCTTAGCAGGAGTCCTTGGCAGTGCCCTGAAGCTGCCAAGCAAAGGACGCTTTTCTCAAAAACTTGCTTCTGGAAAACTTTGCGAGCTCTGCCAACCATCAGCAAAGTGGTGCGAGGCTGGTGCTGAGTGCACTGCTCTGTTCAGTAGCAAAATAATTGCTCACATTCTGAAGGCTGGCGTCAGAGTGCAGCTCTTCCTGCCAGGGGTCTAACAGATCTGTAGGCCAGACTTCCATGGGCTACGGGAGAGGCAGGTACAAGGATCCCTGGCATCCCATCTAACGTCAGAATGTCTAGCCCTCCTGCTTACCCATCTGTTAGATTAGTGCTGGTGCTTTGAGGGGCAGTCTGACACCCTCTGCCTTTCAGGGCTGAAGGGGCTGGGGCAACTGCTGAACCAGATTCAGCCGAAGCGTAGGGTAAATTATTTATCAACCCTTCTTAACCTTGATCTTTGATTCACAATATAAAAGCAGTAACTAATACAAATTGGGGCAATAGATATCTCTTTTTAACAATTTGCAGTAAATATGTGGTGTAAAATCCACCATTTGAATCACATTTATTTTGCGGGGGAACCCCCCCACCGCATTCTCCTTTTGCACCGGTATAAAACTTCCACCCTACCACTTTTAAATCCACCAGCCGCCACTGTTTAAAGACATCCATCACCTCAACAACACTCTCTCCTTGATACACACCTGGCTCAACAACAACCACCTTAAACTAAACCCCCAAAACACCAAACTCTTCCTCATCCAGCCTAAAAACAATCCTTACCCCATCCACAACTGGCTTGGCAGTTTAACTGGTCTGAACTTTAAACTTTCTACATCCAATACCGTCAAATCTTTTGGGATTACCCTAGACAAAAGCCTAAACAGGAAAGAGCATATCAACACCTCAGAAAAAGTGCCTTCTACACACTAAAACACATCAACAAAATCAAACAATTTATCCCCTCCGAAGACTTCAACACTGTAATCCAATCCCTTGTCCTCTCCAAGCTGGACTACGACAAACCAATGATCACTGGCATCCCAAAAACCCACCTTCTCCCAATGAGGTCCACACTCAAGGCAGCAATTAGACTGCTCACTGGAGGAAGACGCTTCGTCCACATCACTCCCACTCTCAAGAAACTCAACTGACTATCAATTAAAGCAAGAAGTATATTCAAAACTGGCTGCATAACACAAAAAGCACTTCACTCTGGAAAACCAACCTACCTCTCCAATTAACTCACAAAAACTGCCCAAAAAGCCCTCTTTGAAGGTCGAACACTCTTCTCATCATCCCTCCCAAATTCAAGACAACTAAGGGGCATATTATCAACGGCCAGCGATAATTATCGCTGGCCGTTCACAGCGTGAGAATAGTTATCGCCGGCTACCGCAGATAATTATCGCCATGCTAGCGCTGTATTAACAACGCATAGCACAATGGCGATAATTATTCCTGCGATAGCTTAGTTTTCCATGGAACATCGCTGGTTTTCCAGCGATGTTCCATGGAAAACGGCGAGTACCTTGCTGATACGACTCCTGTGGTCGTATCAGCAGAATCCATCTCCCATGTAAAGTATGCTTAAGTCAGGAATTTAACAGACGTTAAATTCCTGAGTTAAAGCTGAGGTAGCACGATTTCTTTTATCGCTGCATCCTCCTTGTTAATATCGCGAAGCTGCCTTCGCGATATTAACTTGTGTTGTTTTCACAGCCACGCCTTCTTTGCATCTCATTAGCGATGCAAGGCGAGGCTGTGAAAAAACGGGCTCTACATCAAGGAAACACACGCTAGCGTGTCCTTGATGATATTGCGATATAATTATCGCCGCTTTTCGCCCGAAAACGGACGCTAAAGCGGTGATAATTATATCGCCAGCCCTTGATAATATGCCCCTAAATTCCTCACCTAATCCTTCTCTGGGAATGCCCCTAGAAATTGGAATACCCTTCCTAAAGACCTTCATGACAACCAATCTAGGAAAAACTTAAAACTGTCTCTTCTAAACAAATTCCAAAACTCACCCAACTAATTGACTTTGTCTGATCTACCAAATAGCATGTCTAACAAATACATTGCTGCTCTCTCTGTCCTCTATTCCTACCCCCCTCTTTATACCCCACCCCTACCATATACTGTATTATTATATGTCCCCACTTGCATCTATCTCCTGTAAATGACCAGTATTTAACTCCTACTTGCCTTATAAAGTATGACATTCTCCCTCCTGCTTTATTATACCTCCTGTGCGTCCCACTTGTATCTATCTCCTGTAAATGACCCCTGTTTACCTCCTGCTTGCCGTACGATGTATGACTTTTTCTCTCCCGCTTTATTATACCTCCTGTAAAAGATGTATATGTAATCCTTGTAAAGCACTCTGATGCCTTCGGGTCTAGTTTGCGCTATATAAAACTAAAAAAGTAAATAAATGTTCCTGATTTCACTCAACAATAACAATTGGACCTGATCAAAAAGGGCACTCAATTCTTTTATCCTTCTGAGTGGTAATGGGAATTCATTTTCTACCCGAACAACAACCCTTCATATTTGTAAGGTATTGTCCCTACTCATACTGGCCCTGTATTTTCACTTGCCAAAGCAAACCTTCAAATTAACAGTCACTGTTTACAGAAAAAATACCCTCCACTTCAACAGGTGTATCTAAAACACAAAAATTGTGAACAGAAATGTGAAAAATTGTGAGAAAGCGAGATAGCACGTCACGTGCGCAACACCACAGGAGCTTTACTGGTTAATAATCACCAGTTGTGCCCACGTTTTTCATCATCGGTTGCTATCTCGAAAAACAATATATACATTAGTGTCCAGAAAACCAGTGAAAAATAAGTGTCTATTGACCACACCAACTAGACCCCGTGAAGTTAAAATTGAAATAGACCCCACAGTCATCTAGCAACCACTTTATTCTCGACTCGTGGGCCTATTCAAAAATAAAACCAAACTGGATGTTTGCAGACCATTTACTGATGGGCCGACATGTTTCATTGCCTGTGTATCGTAGAGGCAATTTCTTCAGGGCATGGGGTCTTAATCCACCCTTCTGGACCCTTGTTCCGTACACACAGTGACAGGTAGTAGCTACAGCCCCTCGTACCAGCTATCCACCACGTCACCCAGGAACTCAATTCTATTGTGAGCCCTGGTTCGTTATAGGGACACTTGTGTTGTCCCAATTCGCGTCTCCCGCCGGACGAGCGTTTTCTCGTTTTCACTCAGACAGATTCAATATTTGTTTAAGTCACAGAATTTTGATAGCTCATGAAAAGAGAAAAAGGACTGCTAAGAACTTTTTACACCCTTGCAGTGAACATGAATTGTGTGACCAAGTGAAAACCGAGCATGTGTGGCTGTTATTGCCTGTTTTGTGTGCATATACAATGAAAAGGCCGACCAACTAGCTGTGCAAATATTTATTTCATTTTCCCAAATGTATTGCTATATGTAAAGTTTCAGTCATATTATATTTGAGCAGAAGTACCTCCATCTGTAGCTAATTAGGATATTGCAATACACCAAGTAATTCCATGACAATAAAGAATCACAAGACTACCAGCCAAGGGCCTTTAAATGGTTATTGAGCTCAGAGGTGACTAGCAGTACTCTGCTTAAGCAGAGTTTGGGGTATTTTGTTTCTTAAAATACATCCTTCAAATACTTTGCACGCAGATAGAAATGAAATAAGTAAACTCTTAATACACTGGTTAAATGCAAATTGAAATATGCAAATTTTTGCAATGTATAACTGAGAACATTTGCAAAATAAAAAGAATACAATTGATAAAATCTAAACAGTCTTTATCATACTGTCATGATGTGTTGATAAAAATGATTAGCAGCAGTTTAAAAAATATATTTTTCATGACAAAATGTATAATAATAAACAAACTATGGCGTTTTGTAGTCTAAAGATACTCCAAAGCTGTCAGCAATGAAAATGTTAAGCAGTTGGGGCTCATTACGATGGCGGGCGGACATGAGTCCGCCCGCCATCGTTGCGGTGGTTGGGACCGCCCACCAGTAATGCGGCGGGGGGAAATGAGAGTCAGATGGCGGAGGGACCGCCACCGCCGGCCCGGCGGTGGCGGTCTCTCCGCCATCATAATGAGCCCCTTGGTTTCGCTTAGTATGTTTTCATTTCCTCCATATAGTAAAGATATGAGATTAGCAGACGGGCCTTATGTTATATTAGAAGCAGACAGGAAAGCAGTGTTGTCTCCTCAAGAACAGGCACCACTGACATCACCAACAGCTGAAAGCGGGACCGATAGCTCCGCTTATGCTAGTGAATAGATTTACTGACTCAATTGACACTGCCGTTCCCGAGCAGCATGCCTGTTTTGCCAGCATTTTCTTTCTAGTTTTTTAGGTCGAGCCTGGGCAGCACATGCGCTGCTCTGTTAGGTATGCTGTATTCAGGTATGGACTTGAAGCTCCGCCCACTCTCCGCCCATATTTTTTATTGGCTTGTGTCATTGTAAACTGTGGCTTTTAATTGGTCAATAGACTTAGTAGTCCCACCTTAGTACCGCCTTGTCTCATCTTGTAACCTCCTATAAGGACTGGCCCTTTTACGTGTGTTGGTACTCTGTAGGCTTTAATTATAGCCTCTGAGCACTATTTCACTAACCCCTTCGGTGCTCATGACGAGCTGGACTCGTCATGGCACACAGTGCTCGTGTGCTCATGACGAGTCCAGCTCGCCATGACTCCCTGCACAGGAAATCCCTCTGGTGCGGGCACCAGAGGGATTCCCTTTCTTCCTAGCCTCGGGAGCTGGGAAGAGCTTCCCAGCTCCCGAGGCTCCCCTGGTTTCCCTGAAATGACGATCGGCGCGCACGTCGCGCTGATGTCATTTCAGTGAAACTGAAACTGAAATGAGCCAAGAGGCTCATTTCAGTTTCAGTTTCTACGTGCTCAGGGGCTATCTCAGCCCCTTGAGCACGTAGAAACTCAGGAGAGGTATCGTTGGAAAGGGGAGAATCTCCTCTTCCAATGGTACTCTTCCTAGTGGATCCCTGCTTGGGGATCGCCCAGGAGGGCGATCCCCAAGCAGGGATCCACCCACTAGGCACCAGGGAGGGGGAGCGGCCCCTTGGGCAAGGGTCTTTGCTCTCCCCATTATAAATTGGCATGATTAGTCTTTCTGCCCCCCTGGGGGTAGATGGGGCAGTAGCCCCCAATCTGCCCCCGGGGGTAGAAACCCCACTAGACACCAGGGATTTTTAATGCGATATTTATTAGGGGTGGGGCTGCCCAAAACGGGCATGCCGATGCCCCCACCCCCTGGCCACAAAATTAGTCTTTCTGCCCCCTGGGGGCAGATGGGGCAGTAGCCCCCAATCTGCCCCCGGGGGCAGAAAGCCCACTAGATACCAGGGATTTTTTTTATTATTATAATTTGGGGTAGGGGCTGCCCAATATGGGCATGCCAATGCCCCCACCCCCAACGCAAAGGTACAGTCTTTCTGCCCCTCCTGGGGGCAGATGGGGGCAGTAGCCCCCAATCTGCCCCCCGGGGGGCAGAAAGCCCACTAGACACCAGGGTTTTTTTTCCCCTCAATAAATTTAGGGGTGGGGTTGCCCAAGATGGGCATGCCAATGCCCCCACCCCGCCCCCCACAAAATTCCAGTCTTTCTGCCCCCCCCGGGGGTTCAGAAACACCCTAGATGCCAGGGATTATTTTTTTTATAGGCCCGGGGTGGGGGCTGCCCAGAATGGGCATGCAAATGCCCCCACCCTACCCCCCAAAGAAAAAAAAGACTTTCTGCCCCCCCAGGAGGCAGATGGAGGCAATAGCCCCTGATCTGCCCCCCCCGGGAGGGGGCAGAAAGCCCACTAAGCCCCAGGGATTTTTTTTTTATATAGGTAGGGGTGGGGGCTGCCCAGAATGGGCATGTTAATGCCCCCACCCCAAAAAAATGCTACAGTCTTTCTGCCCACCCCTGGGAGGCAGATGGGGCAATAGCACCTTATCTGCACCCCCGGGGGCAGAAAGCCCACTAGCCACCAGGGATTTTTTTTTTTACAAAGTTCGGGGTGGGGGCTGCTAAGAATGGACATGGCAATGCCCCCACCCACCCCAAAAGATGCCACTGTCTTTCTGCCCCTCCCAGGAGGCAGATGGGGGCAGTAGCCCCTGATCTGCCCCCGGGGGCAGAAAGCCCACTATGTGCCAGCGATTATGCTGGCTTTTTATACGCAGGGGTGGGGGCTGACCAGAATGGGCATCCCAATGCCCCCGACCCCCCAAAAGAATAGCCACAGTCTTTCTGCCCCCTCAGGGGCATATAGGGCAATAGCCCCCAATTTCCCCTCCCCAGGGCGGCAGAAAGCCCACTAGGCACTGACATTTTTCGGAATGTGCCTACCTGTTGAATTTGGTTCCTAGCTCTGCCGGCACCTAGGGAAACCTTGCAAACCTATACATTTTTAAAACTAGACACCCAGGGGAATCCAGGATGGGCTGACTTGACTGGCTCTCACCAGGTTCTGTTACCCAGAATCCCTTGCAAACCTAAAAATTTGTCCAAAAACACATTTTCCTCACATTTCTGTGGTGGAAAGTTCTGGAATCTGCGTGGATCCACAAATTTCCACCCATCCCGCGTTCCCCAAAGTCTTCTGAGAAAAATGGCACCTCACATGTGTGGGTAGGCCTAGTGCTCGCGACAGGAAACGGCCCAAACGCAACGTGGACACACCACATTTTCACAGTGAAAACTGACCTTTTTTGTGCAAAGTGTCTAGCTGTAGATTTTGAACCCTAACACTGCCAGCACCTAGGGAAACCTAGCAAACCTATACATTTTTGAAAACTAGACACCCAGGGGAATCCAGGATGGGGTGACTTG
Organism: Calotriton arnoldi; assembly: GCA_963921515.1. NCBI lineage: Eukaryota > Metazoa > Chordata > Amphibia > Caudata > Salamandridae > Calotriton > Calotriton arnoldi. Next base: position 57,874 of record CAWUFW010018158.1, read on the forward strand.
ACTGGCTCTCACCAGGATCTGTTACCCAGAATCCCTTGCAAACCTAAAAATATGTCCAAAAAAACATATTTTCCTCACATTTTTGTGGTGGAAAGTTCTGGAATCTGCGTGGATGTACAAAATTCCACCCACCCCGCATCCCCCAAAGTCTTCCGTGAAAAATGGTACCTCACGTGTGTGGATGGGTCAAGTACCCGCGACAGGCAAGGGCCCAAAACCTATTGAGGCGACATCAAAATTACCTATCACAAACCAACCTGGTTTTGCAAGGGGGGTCCCATGAGTTTTTGGCCCCGGGCTCGACGGACCATCTAGGGAAACCCTACCCAACCCACACATTTCTGAAAACTAGACACCCGGGGGATTCCAGGGAGGCATGGCTTGCGTGGATCCCCCAACGTTTCTACCCAGAATCCCCTGCAAACCTGAAATTTGGCTGAACAAATCACTTTTTCACACATTTTTGTGTGGTAAAGTTGTGGCATCACGGGGCTGACACAAATTTCCTACCACCCAGCGTTCTCCCAGGTCTCCCGATAAAAATGGTGCCTCACTCGGGTGGGAGGCCCAAGTACCCGCGACAGGCAAGGGCCCACAACGTATTGAGGCGACCTCAAAATGGCCTATCACAAAACGACCTGGTTTTGCAAGGGAGTCCCATGACGTTTAGCCCGGGCTCGGCGGCCACCAAGAGAAACCTACCAAACCCACACATTTCTGAAAACTAGACACTCGGGGAGTCCAGCAAGGTATGGCTTGTGCGGTCCCCCAACGTTTCCTACCCAGAATCCCTTGCAAACCTGAAATTTTGCTGAAAAAATCACTTTTTCACACATTTTTGTGTGGGAAAGTTGTGGCATCACCGGGCTGACACAAATTTCTCTACCACCCAGCGTCTCCCCAGGTCTCCTGATAAAATGGTGCATCACTCGGGTTGGAGGTCCAAGTACGCGCGACAGGCAAGGGCCCAAAACGTATTGAGGCGACATCAAAATTGCCTATCACAAAACGACCTGGTTTTGCAATGGGGGTCCTATGACTTTTTGGTCCGGGGCTCGGCAGTGCCACATAGGGAAACCTACCAAACCCACACATTCTGAAAAGCAGACACCGGGATTCCAGGAGGTATGGCTTGCGTGGATCCTCCAAAGTTTCTTACCAGAATCCCCTGCAAACCTGAAATTTGGCTGAAAAAATCACTTTTTCACACCTTTTTGTGTGGTAAGGTTGTGGCATCACGGGGCTGACACAAATTTCCTGCCACCCAGCTGCCTCCAGGTCTCCCGAGTAAAATGGTGCCTCACTCGGGTGGGAGGCCCAGGTACTCGCGACAGGCAAGGTGCCCACAACGTATTGAGGCGACCTCAAAATGGCCTATCACAAAACGACCTGGCTTTTCAAGGGGGTCCCATGACGCTTTGGCTCGGGGCTCGGCAGCCACCTAGGGAAACCTACCAAGCCCACACATTTCTGAAAAGTAGACACCGGGATCCAGGGAGGTATGGCTTGCGTGGATCTCCCAACGTTCTTACCCAGAATCCCCTGCAAACCTGAAATTTGGCTGAACAAATCACTTTTTTCACACATTTTGTGTGGTAAGCTGTGGCATCATCGGGCTGACACAAATTTCCTACCACCCAGCATTTCCCAGGTCTCCCGATAAAATGGTGCCTCACTGGGTGGGAGGCCCAGTACCCGCAATAGGCAAGGGCCCACAACGTATTGAGGCGACCTCAATATGGCCTTTCACAAAACCACCTGGTTTTGCAAGAGGGTCACCTGGCTTAGTCCCGTGCTCGGCGGCCATCTAGGGAAACCTACTAAACTCCAAATTTCTGAAAAGTAGACACCCGGGGCTTCCAGGAGGTATGGCTGCGTGGATCCCCAACGTTTCCTTACCCAGAATCTCTGCAAACCTCAATTTTAGCTGAAAAATCACTTTTTCACACATTTTGTGTGGGAGAGTGTGGCATCACTGGCCTCACACAAATTTCCTACCACCCAGCGTTCTCCCAGGTCTCCCGATAAAAATGGTGCCTCACTTGTGTGGGAGACCCAGTACCGCGACATGCAAGGACACAAAACGCTTTGAGGCAACATCAACATTGCCTATCAAAAATGTTTTGGGCCCTTGCCTGTCGCGGGTACTTGGGCCTCCCACACAAGTGAGGCACCATTTTTATCGGGAGACCTGGAGAACGCTGGGTGGTAGGAAATTTGTGTGAGGCCAGTGATGCCACACTTTCCCACACAAAAATGTGTGAAAAATCACTTTTCACACCTTTTGTAGTAAAGTTGTGGCATCACGGGGCTGACACAAATTTCCTACCACCCAGCGTTCCCCAGGTCTCCCGATAAAAATGGTGCCTCACTCGGGTGGGAGGCCCAAGTACCCAGCGACAGGCAAGGGCCCACAACGTATTGAGGCGACCTCAAAATGGCCTATCACAAAACGACCTGGTTTTTCAAGGGGGTCCCATGACGCTTTGGCTCGGGCTCGGCAGCCACCTAGGGAAACCTACCAAACCCACACATTTCTGAGTAGACACCCTGGGGATTCCAGGAGGTATGGCTTCGCGTGGATCTCCCAATGCTTACCCAGAATCCCCTGCAAACCTGAAATTTGGCTGAACAAATCACTTTTTTCACACATTTTGCGTGGTAGCTGTGGCATCACGGGCTGACACAAATTTCCTACCACCCAGCATTCCCAGGTCTCCCGATAAAAATGGTGCCCACTCGGGTGGGAGGCCAGTACCCGCGATAGGCAGGGTCCACAACGTATTGAGGCGACTCAAAATGGCCTTTCACAAACCACCTGGTTTTGCAAGGGGTCACCTGGCTTTTGGCCCCGTGCTCGGCGGCCATCTAGGAAACCCACCAAACCCACAAATTTCTGAAAAGTAGACACCTGGGGCTTCCAGGAGGTATGGCTTGCGTGGATCCCCTAACGCTTCCTACCTAGAATCTTCTGCAAACCTCAATTTTAGCTGAAAATCACTTTTTCACACATTTTGTGTGGGGAAGTGTGGCATCACTGGCCTCACACAGATTTCCTACCACCCAGCGCCCCCAGGTCTCCCGATAAAATGGTGCCTCACTTGTGTGGGAGACCCAAGTACCCGCGACATGCAAGGACACAAAACGCTTTGAGGCAACATCAACATTGCCTATCAAAAAATGTTTTGGGCCCTTGCCTGTCGCGGGTACTTGGGCCTCCCACACAAGTGAGGCACCATTTTTATCGGGAGACCTGGGGGAACGCTGGGTGGTAGGAAATTTGTGTGAGGCCAGTGATGCCACACTTTCCCACACAAAAATGTGTGAAAAAGTGATTATTTTCAGCTAAAATTGAGGTTTGCAGGGATTCTGGGTAAGGAAACGTTGGGGGATCCATGCAAGCCATACCTCCCTGGAAGCCCCCGGGTGTCTACTTTTCAGAAATGTGTGGGTTTGGTAGGTTTCCCTAGATGGCCGCCGAGCACAGGGCCAAAACCCAGGTGACCCCCTTGCAAAACCAGGTCGTTTTGTGAAAGGCATTTTGAGGTCGCCTCACTACGTTGTGGGCCCTTGCCTGTCGCTGGTACTTGGGCCTCCACACAAGTGAGGCACCATTTTTATCGGGAGACCTGGGGAACGCTGGGTGGTAGGAAATTTGTGTGAGGCCAGTGATGCCACACTTTCCCACACAAAATGTGTGAAAAAGTGATTTTTTCAGCTATAATTGAGGTTTGCAGGGGATTCTGGGTAAGGAAACGTTGGGGGATCCATGCAAGCCATACCTCCTGGAAGCCCCTGGGTGTCTACTTTTCAGAAATGTGTGGTTTGGTAGGTTTCCTAGATGGCCGCTGAGCACGGGGCCAAAAACCCAGGTGACCCCTTTGCAAAACCAGGTCGTTTTGTGAAAGGCCATTTTGAGGTTGCCTCACTACGTTGTGGGCCCTTGCCTGTCGCTGGGTACTTGGGCCTCCCACACAAGTGAGGCACCATTTTTATCGGGAGACCTGGGGAACGCTGGGTGGTAGGAAATTTGTGTGAGGCCAGTGATGCCACACTTTCCCACACAAAAATGTGTGAAAAAGTGATTTTTTCAGCTAAAATTGAGGTTTGCAGGGGATTCTGGGTAAGGAAACGTTGGGGATCCACGCAAGCCATACCTCCCTGAAAGCCCACGGGTGTCTACTTTTCAGAAATGTGTGGGTGTGGTAGGTTTCCTAGATGGCCGCCGAGCACGGGGCCAAAACCCAGGTGACCCCCCTTGCAAAACCAGGTCGTTTTGTGAAAGGCCATTTTGAGGTCGCCTCACTACGTTGTAGGCCCTGCCTGTCGCGGGTACTTGGGCCTCCCACACAAGTGAGGCACCATTTTTATCGGGAGACCTGGGGAACGCTGGGTGGTAGGAAATTTGTGTGAGGCCAGTGATGCCACACTTTCCACACAAAAATGTGTGAAAAAAGTGATTGTTTCAGCTAAAATTGAGGTTTGCAGGGGATTCTGGGTAAGGAAACGTTGGGGGATCCACGCAAGCCATACCTCCCTGGAAGCCCCCGGGTGTCTACTTTTCAGAAATGTGTGGGTTTGGTAGGCTTCTAGATGGCCGCTGAGCACGGGCCAAAACCCAGGTGACCCCCTTGCAAAACCAGGTCGTTTTGTGAAAGGCCATTTTGAGGTCGCCTCACTACGTTGTGGGCCCTTGCCTGTCGCGGGTACTTGGGCCTCCCACACAAGTGAGGCACCATTTTTATCGGGAGACCTGGGGGAACGCTGGGTGGTAGGAAATTTGTGTGAGGCCAGTGATGCCACACTTTCCCACACAAAAATGTGTGAAAAAGTTATTTTTTCAGCTAAAATTGAGGTTTGCAGGGGATTCTGGGTAAGGAAACGTTGGGGGATACACGCAAGCCATACCTCCCTGGAAGCCCCCGGGTGTCTACTTTTCAGAAATGTGTGGGTTTGGTAGGTTTCCCTAGATGGCCGCCGAGCACGGGCCAAAACTCAGGTGACCCCCTTGCAAAACCAGGTCGTTTTGTGAAAGGCCATTTTGAGGTCGCCTCACTACGTTGTGGGCCCTTGCCTGTCGCTGGTACTTGGGCCTCCCACACAAGTGAGGCACCATTTTTATCGGGAGACCTGGGGGAACGCTGGGTGGTAGGAAATTTGTGTGAGGCCAGTGATGCCACACTTTCCACACAAAAATGTGTGAAAAAGTGATTTTTTCAGCTAAAATTGAGGTTTGCAGGGGATTCTGGGTAGGAAACTTTGGGGGATCCACGCAAGCCATACCTCCCTGGAAGCCCCCGGGTGTCTACTTTTCAGAAATGTGTGTGTTTGGTAGGTTTCCTAGGTGCCGGCAGAGTTAGGGTTCACAAACTACAGCTAGGCACTTTGCCAAAAAGGGTCATTTTTCACTGCGAAATTGAGGTATGACCACGTTGCGCTTTGCGCCGTTTCCTGTCGCGGGCACTAGGCCGACCCACACAAGTGAGGTACCATTTTTCTCAGAAGACTTTGGGAACGCGGGTGGGTGGAAATTTGTGGATCCACGCAGATTCCAGAACTTTCCACCACAGAAATGTCGGGAAAATGTGGTTTTTTTGACAATTTTTTAGGTTTGCAAGGGATTCTGGGTAACAGAACCTGGTGGGAGGCAGTCAAGTCACCCCATCCTGGATTCCCCTGGGTGTCTAGTTTTCAAAAATGTATAGGTTTGCTAGGTTTCCCTAGGTGCCGGCAGAGCTAGGGTTAAAAAACTACAGCTAGGCACTTTGCCAAAAAAGGGTCATTTTTCACTGCGAAATTGAGGTGTGACCACGTTGCGTTTTGCGCCGTTTCCTGTCACAGGCACTAGGCCGACCCACACAAGTGAGGTACCATTTTTCTCGTAAGACTTTGGGGAACGCGAGGTGGGTGGAAATTTGTGGATCCACGCAGATTCCAGAACTTTCCACCACAGAAATGTGGGGAAAATGTGGTTTTTTGACAGTTTTTTATGTTTGCAAGGGATTCTGGGTAACAGAACCTGGTGGGAGGCAGTCAAGTCACCCCATCCTGGATTCCCCTGGGTGTCTAGTTTTCAAAAATGTATAGGTTTGCTAGGTTTCCTAGGTGCCGGCAGAGCTAGGGTTCACAAACTACAGCTAGGCACTTTGCCAAAAAAGGGTCATTTTTCACTGCGAAATTGAGGTGTGACCACGTTGCGTTTTGCACCGTTTCCTGTCGCAGGCACTAGGCCGACCCACACAAGTGAGGTACCATTTTTCTCGTAAGACTTTGGGGAACGCGGGGTGGGTGGAAATTTGTGGATCCACGCAGATTCCAGAACTTTCCACCACAGAAATGTGGGGAAAATCTGTTTTTTTTGACAATTTTTTATGTTTGCAAGGGATTCTGGGTAACAGAACCTGGTGGGAGGCAGTCAAGTCACCCCATCCTGGATTCCCCTGGGTGTCTAGTTTTCAAAAATGTATAGGTTTGCTAGGTTTCCCTAGGTGCCGGCAGAGCTAGGGTTCAAAAACTACAGCTAGGCACTTTGCCAAAAAGGGTCATTTTTCACTGCGAAATTGAGGTGTGACCACGTTGCGTTTTGCGCCGTTTCCTGTCGCAGGCACTAGGCCGACCCACACAAGTGAGGTACCATTTTTCTCATAAGACTTTGGGGAACGCGGGGTGTGTGGAAATTTGTGGATCCACGCAGATTCCAAAACTTTCCACCACAGAAATGTGGGGAAAATGTGGTTTTTTTGACAATTATTTAGGTTTGCAAGGGATTCTGGGTAACAGAACCTGGTGGGAGGAAGTCAAGTCACCCCATCCTGGATTCCCCTGGGTATCTAGTTTTCAAAAATGTATAGGTTTGCTAGGTTTCCTAGGTGCCGGCAGAGCTAGGGTTCAAAAACTACACCTAGGCACTTTGCAAAAAAGGGTAATTTTTCATTGTGAAAATGTGGTACGTCCACGTTGCATTTTGAGCCATTTCCTGTTGTGGGCACAAGGGCTACCCACACAAGTGAGGTACCATTTTTATCGGGAGACTTAGGGTAACACAGAATTGTAGAGCAACTGTTATTACCTATTGACTTTCGATGCATTTCTGCCTTCCAAATGAAAGACAATGTGTAAAAAATAAGTCATTTTGAAAAATGACCTATAATTCTCATGCTAGTATGGGTACTCCCAATTTCGGAAATGTGCAAATATCTACTGTTTCTAAAATCTACATTTTGTTCCCATTTCAGAAATACATAGGTGTCTTTCCTAACAATTTTTCCATGTATACATTTTCCCAAAATAATTGCTATATACCCGGTACATAATAAAAAACCATTGCAAGATGCTGCTCAATTATTGGCTTTGGGTTCGTCGGGTTCTTGGTGAACCTACAAGTCCTATATATCCCCACAACCAGAAAGGTCCAGCGGATATAACGGTATATTGCCTTCAAATAGCTGTCATAATTAGAAGAAGTTACAGGTGAAAACGTTGACACAAATGGCTGTTTTTTTCAACTAATTTTAAATTTTTCCTTTATTTAACTGTTAGTTTCTATAAGGAAAACTTTAAGGCTCTACCCAAATGACCCCTTGCTCAATTCAAAATTTTGTCTACTTTTCAGAAATGTATGGCTTTCCAGGATCCATTATTGGTTTCATACCCATTTCTACCATTAACTGGAAGGAGGTTGAAAGCACAAAAAATAGCAAAAATAGGCTATGTCCCAGAAAAATGCCAAAACTGTGTAAAAAAGTTGGTTTTCTGACAAAAGTCTGCTTGTCCCTGAAAGCTGGGAAGATGGTGATTTCAGCACCACAACCCCTTTTTGATGCCATTTGCAGGGAAAAATCAAGACGCTTTCATCTGTAGCCCTTTTTCGCATTTTTCCCAAAAACCCAAAATTTAGCTGTATTTTGACTAATTTCTGGGTCCCCTCCAGGGGAATCCACAAACCCTGGGTACCTTTACAATCCCCATGATGTTAGAAAAAAAGGACGCAAATTTGGCATGGATACCTTATGTGGTCAAAAAGTTACAGGGGCCTAAGCGCGCACTACCCCAAATAGCCCAAAAAAGGCTTAGCACAGGGGGGGGAAAAGGCCTAGCAGCGAAGGGGTTAAATTGCTTTTACCTGCAGGCAAGACACGCTCTCTCCTAACCTTTATTTATTTTTTTAATAGCATGGCACGCCACAGTGGTGGCCACGCCTTTGCTTTATTTGCGGTGCCGAACGCGACCTCGTGTTTTTTTGACTATTTATTTACTTTTTTTTTTTTGCTGTTTCAACAAGTGCCCCATGCCGCGTTTTCACGTTAATAGAGGCCGTGCCCCCTTCTTTAGACGAGTCGCGTCTAAAGAAACGTCAGCGGCCACTATTACAGAGAAACCGCGGCATGGGGCACTTTTACAAAAAAAAGCATTTGTTTTTGTAAAAGCGCCCCATGCCGCGGTTTCACTTTAAAATTAATAGCAGCCGCGGACCTTTCTTTAGACGTGGCTCGTCTAAAGAAGGGGGCAAGGCCTTTATTAATGTGAAAGCGCATCATGAGGTGCTTGTAAACAACAACAAAATATTTGCAACGCAAGAGGTCTCGCATTTGCGAGAATTGAAGCTATTGTCATTTACAGTGCCAATAGCTCAAACTCTCGTAAATGCGAGACCTATTGCATTGCAAATGCTTGGTTTTTTTAATAGTTGTTCCTTAAATTGTACTTCTAGCCACTGAGTGAACTGACCGCTCGAGCACCAACTGCCTTCTTGTCATCTCACTTTCAGTAATAGAAACCAGAAGGGACCTGTGTGCTGGCACCAGATGCCGGACCGATTGTAGCATGAGTCAAATTTCATAAAATATTACAGTCAACATGAGACATCTTTTTATTGCAGCCGAGTTCTGTTCTAATATCTTGCTTTTAATAAGAAAAGAAAATCTATAGGGTCATTATGATGGCGGAAGGACCGCCACCGCCGGGTCGGCGGTGGCGGTCCCTCCGCCATCTGACTCCCATTTCCCCCGCCACATTAGGATGGCGGGGGGAATCGCTTTGTGACCGCGGTGGTCGCAAAGACCGCCCTCCACGCTTCCGCCACAGGCAATCATCACGATTGCCTGGTGGAGCGGTCAGCATGGGTAAAATGGCGGCGGTGCCTAGCAGGCACCGCCCGCCAGATTACAATGCTGGCGTCAGCCAGCCTTTCCATGGCGGTGGAACCGCCATGGAAAGGCTGGCGGAGGCTGGGTTCGGGGGTCGTTGTGGGCCCCCTCTGTGGGGGGAGGGTGTATGTGCACTGGGGGGGTACCCATGATACCCCCCTACATTTCCATGCACAAGGTGGCAGGCACAGCGTGGTGCCTGCCACATTGTGCATGGAAATGCACTATGTGGCATTTTGGCATTGCGAACGGTGCTGCAGCCAGCAGCACCGTCCGCAATGATCAGGGCCCTGGATGCGCCCGCCATAGTGGTGGGCACATCCTAATTCACTCAGCGGGACCGCCGCCTTACCGGTGGGCGGTCCCAGCACCGCAATGATGGCGGGCGGACTGATGTCCGCCCGCCATCGTAATGAGCCCCTATGTGTTTGTGGGTATAATACAGTATATCATGTACTACATCACAGATAAATTTACTTAGAAAGGACTCGATGGGAAGATTTGAAAATTTATGGGAGATGTCTTCTTTTTAAAAGACATTTAGGAAGTTGTGCTAATTCCGTAGTCAGATTGTTTAAAACTGGCCTTTAATTCAATTTCCAGGTGAAATCTTGTTGTAAATCCACATTTTCATATATATTTGAATCATGTTGAAGCAAAATTAAAAATAATATATATATATATATATATATATATATATATATATATATATATATATATATATATATATATATATATCTATCTAGGGAAGTAGTGATTCAAGTTGGACAATAGTTTAATTGTTATATTTTCCCAGGTGGTGCTGCAAATTTAGAAATGTGGAACACTTTTGCTCTGTTATTCACAAGCTGGTTAAATTAAATCTTTTTGGCCGAGATAAAATGGGACATGCAAGTATTGAAAATGATTTAAAGTTATCATGTCCCTCTAACATTAAAGACTGGCACATATCCCTCCTAATAAACTGGATGAAGGCTTGAGAAACACATCCTGCCTGGCAATACAATGTGATTGAATTTAATAGTTATTCAATCAAAAATGAAATGGTGATCTAGATACAAGGTACCCGTTTCACAGACATCTGTGTGTGTCAGCTCAACCTGCATGCACAAAGGGCGTCATTTATTATTTCAAATCCAGGCTTATTATTAGTAAACCTACATTTGCAGTCATAAAATGATTTACATGTCCACAATTTTATCCAGATCTAACATTACCAAAAGCATTAAAAGACGTGCTGTTGAAAAAATGTGAAAGAATTTTCTAGTGCACAATTGCACAGTGTGTAAAATATGCATAACATCTTTTATATAGTAGTAAGTTGAAACTTACAAATGTTTTCTCAATTTATTCCTTGAAATGTGTGACTGTCACAGGTTTCTCTGAGTAGTCGGGGAGACCTTAGTGAACTTCCCTCAATTTTGAAATCACACCCATTGACGTGTATGAAACTGCATACGCATATTTCTTTTTTTGTGAATTGCACATATCATATTGAGAGTCGATTAGGAAGATTCTCCTTTACTTGGAGTTGTACACCCATGTGTCTGGGCGTGTCTGTGAAGGGTTAATTATATAAAAATCTGTAGCAAATCCTTGGTACCAGAATAATGTTTGTGGATGTTTTCAGCACTTTTATAGGTATTTTATCTGCATGTTCAACAGGACAATCCACAAATATGCTTCTCCCCTTCACGTTTTGAACTCCTATTAAGTGGTTTTCTATAACTATTTAAGAAAGTTCAGATTATGTCATTGTGGAGGGATGAGGGATAATGTTGAGGGATGAGGGATAATGAATGAGGAATGACAGAGGAGAGATAAGGGATGAGGAATGACATATGATGGATGTTTGAATGATGGATCAAGTTCCAGGGGTGAGAAGTAACAAATTAGGACGTTGCACCTGTGACCTTAAACCAGGTGAAGGTGAACCATGTTCAGGGAGACCGGTGGGTATCTGTACCTCTTGCTCTTTTTGTGTGATTTCATCAAGGCTCAACTCTATCCCACCTCAGTCCCAGATGGGAGCACCAGTGGTGGGGCAGAGGAATATTTGAAAGAAATTGTGAAAATTTAATGTGGCTCAATGCTGTACAGTCCAAATGATGCCTTTTTTTGGGCCCAATGCAATTTAAGTGACTTGCATTAACACATGCATTTAAAACTGTAAACACTGTATCCTCATTAATACATATACATAAAAAAATGTAAGTTGCTCGTTTGTATAGCAAATCCTCTCCGTAGGAATATAAACGAGAGTAGACCCAAATTTTTGTGTAATTTTAGTTTATTACACCGAAGAGTCTATCCGCCATGACGCGTTTCGGCAGATCCCTGCCTTGATCACATGACAGCGCTACAGCTTGTGGGATACCAATTTAAAGTGACAGTGTGCACTGGTCATGGCAATAGACATAGAAAAAACATTTATATTACATCGTTTGTATCTTTGTTGACAATATATGCGTAAATGCATTTGAGCAAATCCACCTAATATGTGTTGTTTTGCCCCATAATTTTTTTTTAAAAATACAGTAAATTCTTCTATATAAAATAACCATGATATTTTCAACGATGATTGCATGAATGCTTTGGGATACAATAAACGTATTTCTTGTCATCTAGACCATATACAGACCAATTACAATGCCTAAAAAGTGCTACCAATAGTGTTAAAATACTATATTTACATGTGCAAAAATACTAAAAATTCATAATTAACCTAACAAGGCTTATCTTATTTTGACTTAATGTCATTTCTTATAGAGGATAACCCTTGAAAAAGTGCAAGTGTGCAAGTGCAAATGTCGCAAAATGTCTTATCTCAATCTGATTAACCAGTGATTTATTCCCATGATTGTAAAATATATAAATATATACATAAATATAAATATCGATAAAATACATAAATATACATATATATAAATATAAATATCAATAAATACATAAATATACACATCCAATAATACAATTCAATCACCACTAACAGAATAAAAAATATCTAAAAGGATCTAAAAAGATTTCAACGTGTGTATATCTACTTGCATCATTCGACTCCATGTTTTATGTTTTGATGAGACTGGCTAAATGACCTCCTGCATTAGTTCATCTATTCCTACAAATCCCAAATGGTCCACATAAGATTAGATAAAATATTCTGATTGGTACACATCAAATAGTAATTTCATATTTAGATATTTTCAATTGTTATACAGGTGGGAATTTTGGGGAGTATATAGAATTCAATATATCGTATAACTTCCGATTCTGCTCCGTAATTTTACCAGGAGTTGAATTCTTTATATTAAAAACATGTTATAAATAAGTATACAGATCCTCACTCATATTCAGGCCTCCTGGTTGTTTTGTATCTAATTCCAGGATATAGCGTGTTTCGAGCCTTCTCAATTTTGACTCCCGATCACCACCTTTCCTTTGTGGGGGAACAGCATCTATGACAAAGTATTTCAGATGCTTCAAATCACTATTATGTTCTTCATGAAAATGCCTCGCTACCGGGTAGCTTTGATCTTTGTTCTTGATCGCCCTTATGTGTTGTAGAATTCTTTTGTGGACAGCCAATTTTGTGCTGCCCACATAATTTAACTTACAACTACATTCCAACACATATACGGCATGATCCGTTCGACATGTTAAATGTTGGTTTATTGTTTGTACCTGATCACTAAAGGCAGTAAGATAAGTGGTTCTATTTGAGCCATGTTGACAGGCTTTGCAGTTGGCACATCTATAAAAGCCCTTCCTTGCTGTAAGCCAACTGCTTTGGTCCTGAATTTCTGGACTGCTTTTTACTAACTCATTGGCCATTGATACTGTTTTTCTAAATGTTATGGCCGGATATTTTGGAAGCAGTCCTCCAATTGCGGGGTCATCCAAGACAATAGGCCAATTTCGTCTTATGATACCCCGCAATTGCTGTTCCTGTTTGGAATATGTTGTAATAAGTCTGATTGGCTCTCCCAATTCAGCCTCCTTATCATTAGTATCTTTTTTGCCTTTGGAGTTGTACTGCAACAATTCCTCCCTGTCCTTACTGCTTGATTTTAATATGGCCGCAACTATGATTTTAGCTTTGTAGCCCCTTTGTAAAAATCGATTTTTGCTTTCCATTTGTTTAAGTTTCAAATCACTTTCTTCACTACATATTCTTTCGCAGACGTAGCATTTCCCCATAGGGAATGCTATTTATTAAATGGGGAGGATGTGCACTAGATGCGTGTAGCACAGTATTACCAGCAGTATCCTTGCGATAAAGAGATGTGGATAACATGTTGTTTATCACTTTGATTCTTACATCAAGGAAGGTTATATTGTCATCACTGATATTGAAAGTAAAATTCAAATTGATATCATTGACATTCATTGATGTTATAAATTCCCTGGCTTCTAACTCCGTGCCATGCCAGACAATGAACAAATCGTCAATAAAACGTAACCATGTGATAACATTTCTTCTACAAATGTGCTCAAATCTGCTTCTGAGGACCAGCTCCTCCCACCAGCCCATGAATAAACATGCATAACTGGGGGAAAAGCTGGCCCCCATAGCAACTCCCTGTATCTGCTGATACATAGTGTTTTTAAATAAAAACAAATTGTTTTCAAGACAAAAAGTTAGCATGTCCATTAACATTTTGTTGTGTTCAACAAACTTTAGAGTTCTATTTGCCAAGAAATATTCCACCGCCTTTAATCCATCTTGATTTCTGATACAGGTATATAATGAGGTAACATCAAGAGAAATTAGAAGAAAACCCTTTTGCCAATGTATGTCTTTGATTTTCCGAATAAAATCGCTAGTGTCTTGTACATACGATTTTAAATTTTGGACATGCTCCTACAAAAATAATCAATGTACCTTGATATGTTTTCAAATGGCCCATCACAAGCAGATATGATAGGCCTTCCAGGGGCTTGTTAATGTCCTTGTGTATCTTTGGAATGAAATATATTGAAGGTATTGTGGGATTTTCCTTTTTCAAATATTTATATTCCTCCAGGCTAAGAAGACCTTTACTTTTCCATGCCAACAACTTTGCATAAAACAGATCCTGCGTGGCTTTGAACTTTTGTAACGTGCTCTTACGATAACAATCTATATTATTTAATTGAGACTGTGCTTCACTGAGATAATCCTGTAATGGCCAAAGAACAATGTTCCCTCCTTTATCTGAGTTCCTTATTACCACATTTTTCTCCTTCTTTAGTTTGGTTATTAGTTGATCATACTTTCTCTCCTCATTTGATACCTTCCTTTTGTTTTTGTTGACATTCCCATACAACTTCTTAACCTGACTTATCACTTGGTCATTGAATACGTCCAGGGCATCTCTGGGCATCATGGGATAAAATTTGGTTTTGCTTTAAATGGTGTGTCTGGCCTTGCACACACATCAATTTCCTCTGCATTATCCCCCAATGTACTTGTGTTATCGTCAGTGCCCAGTTCATTATTATCCATCTCCTGTAACTCTCTCAGTAATTCATAGTCTGCCACTGTAAGATTTGAACCCCCAGCTGTATCCTTTGTGGGTGGTCTATGTCCCACTTGTTTTTGCTGGGTTCTGAGTTGATAATACTTCATCAATTTGAGTTTTCTTATAAACATATAAATGTCAGCCCGAGTTTTAGTATAATTAAAATTTGACTCTTTACAAAAAGATAAACCCAAACTTAGCAATTGTCTTTCTGCCTCCGATAAATCTATGCCAGCCAGATTGATAATAGTATTCTTATTTGTATCATCCTCTGACAGTAATGGTATTTTTAATACTTCTTTTATCTCTTCCAGGTTACACGACCTCGTCCCCGTGTGGGACGCTTGTTGTTGGCGTTTTCTAGCTGCTTTTCGCCTTGCCTTTCTGGTTTGGGTTCTTCGTTTTTTGTTGGTCGATTTCTTGGCCGCAATGTTTCTCTCCTGCTTCTCCTTAAATAATCCAACTCTTCCCCCAAAGAGGGTTTTATGGCATTCTTTGAGGTTTGGTCCCTCTGTCCCTCTGTTTCTGACTCGCTCTCAACTGCAGAGCTAAGATCAGATGCTGACGGGATCTCTTCATGTTGTCGGTTGGTGCCAGATGGATCTTGTGCTAACCTTTGTTTATTGGCACTTGCATTCCTGTAAGTATCAAACTTGCGGGCGAAAGTAAAAATTTGTCCATTAGCATAATCCTCCTTGTCCCGTCTGAATTTGTAGGTTTTTCTATATTTAATTTTGTCCTCCTCTTTCTTGAGCCGATTCATCATTTCTTCATGGAGTTTTATTTTTTGTTGCTGCTGGGAATCAATTGAAGATTTCATTTCTTCATTGAGAGCATCTATTTTGTTCTGGAGGTCAGCTCGATCAATCTCTGCATACTTTACTAATATCTGGACTAGCCGTCTAGATGAATCCAGATTTGCCTCCGCCCACTCTGCCATCATCTGAGGGTTTGGTGTATCGTAGCTTGGGGCAATCATAATCCTTAACCCCCGGGGTATTCTACCCACGTCGAGGTATCTCTGCAGAGATTTAGCCTCCCACCATTTTGCTTGTTCCTGGCGCATCAGTTTCTCTAAATTGCGAAATTTATCTTTCAAACTTTGTGTTCCTGCACTTGCTGTATCACCGGCACTTATACTTTCGTCACGCTGCATCAGAGGAAAGTCCGAAAACATCTCATCAGCAGCTGACTCTCGATCCCGTAGTGCCGCGGCGGACATTTTTCGGTGTACTTATTACAAACAATGTGTTCCGTCAGCTTGCTCACGTTTGCTAAATGCGTGGTGAGTTCAAACTTTCTCGGTTGCACGCCTCCTCACCTGCCTGAAATGCTTACAGATTGTTCGTACCTTGTGTTACAGCGACCTGTGTTGTAGCCTCCCCGTTCAGGTTCACTCCTCCGAGCTTGCTGCCGTTGAGCTCCACTTCACCCAGCCGCTTTTTCCCTTCGGCACGTATTGTATTACTGCAGCAGGGTGCTCTGTACTTTCCGTTGCCGGTGCGCTTTGTGTTTCCGGTTCACCAGCTGCCCCGAAGCCTCGAGGTAATGCCAGAAAAACCGGATCCGTGACTTGCCAATTACAGAGCCGCTTGCATGGAGGGGGTCCACCACACCGGGGAAAGTCAATCCGGCGATAATATGTAAGTTGCTCGTTTGTATAGCAAATCCTCTCCGTAGGAATATAAACGAGAGTAGACCCAAATTTTTGTGTAATTTTAGTTTATTACACCGAAGAGTCTGTCCGCCATGACGCGTTTCGGCAGATGCCTGCCTTGATCACATGACAGCGCTCCAGCTTGTGGGATACCAATTTAAAGTGACAGTGTGCACTGGTCATGGCAATAGACATAGAAAAAACATTTATATTACATCGTTTGTATCTTTGTTGACAATATATGCGTATATGCATTTGAGCAAATCCACCTAATATGTGTTGTTTTGCCCCCAATTTTTTTTTTTTAAATACAGTAAATTCTTCTATATAAAATAACCATGATATTTTCAACGATGATTGCATGAATGCTTTGGGATACAATAAACGTATTTCTTGTCATCTAGACCATATACAGACCAATTACAATGCCTAAAAAGTGCTACCAATAGTGTTAAAATACTATATTTACATGTGCAAAAATACTAAAAATTCATAATTAACCTAACAAGGCTTATCTTATTTTGACTTAATGTCATTTCTTATAGAGGATAACTCTTGAAAAAAGTGCAAGTGTGCAAGTGCAAATGTCGCAAAATGTCTTATCTCAATCTGATTAACCAGTGATTGATTCCCATGATTGTAAAATATATAAATATATACATAAATATAAATATCGATAAAATACATAAATATACATATATATAAATATAAATATCAATAAATACATAAATATACACATCCAATAATACAATTCAATCACCACTAACAGAATAAAAAAATATCTAAAAGGATCTAAAAAGATTTCAACGTGTGTATATCTACTTGCATCATTCGACTCCATGTTTTATGCTTTGATGAGACTGGCTAAATGACCTCCTGCATTAGTTCATCTATTCCTACAAATCCCAAACGGTCCACATAAGATTAGATAAAATATTCTGATTGGTACACATCAAATAGTAATTTCATATTTAGATATTTTCAATTGTTATACAGGTGGGAATTTTGGGGAGTATATAGAATTCAATATATCGTATAACTTCCGATTCTGCTCCGTAATTTTACCAGGAGTTGAATTCTTTATATTAAAAACATGTTATAAATAAGTATTCAGAACCTCACTCATATTCAGGCCTCCTGGTTGTTTTGTATCTAATTCCAGGATATAGCGTGTTTCGAGCCTTCTCAATTTTGACTCCCGATCACCACCTTTCCTTTGTGGGGGAACAGCATCTATGACAAAGTATTTCAGATGCTTCAAATCACTATTATGTTCTTCATGAAAATGCCTCGCTACCGGGTAGCTTTGATCTTTGTTCTTGATCGCCCTTATGTGTTGTAGAATTCTTTTGTGGGCAGCCAATTTTGTGCTGCCCACATAATTTAACTTACAACTACATTCCAACACATATACGGCATGATCCGTTCGACATGTTAAATGTTGGTTTATTGTTTGTACCTGATCACTAAAGGCAGTAAGATAAGTGGTTCTATTTGAGCCATGTTGACAGGCTTTGCAGTTGGCACATCTATAAAAGCCCTTCCTTGCTGTAAGCCAACTGCTTTGGTCCTGAATTTCTGGACTGCTTTTTACTAACTCATTGGCCATTGATACTGTTTTTCTAAATGTTATGGCCGGATATTTTGGAAGCAGTCCTCCAATTGCGGGGTCATCCAAGACAATAGGCCAATTTCGTCTTATGATACCCCGCAATTGCTGTTCCTGTTTGGAATATGTTGTAATAAGTCTGATTGGCTCTCCCAATTCAGCCTCCTTATCATTAGTATCTTTTTGCCTTTGGAGTTGTACTGCAACAATTCCTCCCTGTCCTTACTGCTTGATTTTAATATGGCCGCATCTATGATTTTAGCTTTGTAGCCCCTTTGTAAAAATCGATTTTTGCTTTCCATTTGTTTAAGTTTCAAATCACTTTCTTCACTACATATTCTTTCGCAGACGTAGCATTTCCCCATAGGGAATGCTATTTATTAAATGGGGAGGATGTGCACTAGATGCGTGTAGCACAGTATTACCAGCAGTATCCTTGCGATAAAGAGATGTGGATAACATGTTGTTTATCACTTTGATTCTTACATCAAGGAAGGTTATATTGTCATCACTGATATTGAAAGTAAAATTCAAATTGATATCATTGACATTCATTGATGTTATAAATTCCCTGGCTTCTAACTCCGTGCCATGCCAGACAATGAACAAATCGTCAATAAAACGTAACCATGTGATAACATTTCTTCTACAAATGTGCTCAAATCTGCTTCTGAGAACCAGCTCCTCCCACCAGCCCATGAATAAACATGCATAACTGGGGGAAAAGCTGGCCCCCATAGCAACTCCCTGTATCTGCTGATACATAGTGTTTTTAAATAAAAACAAAATGTTTTCAAGACAAAAAGTTAGCATGTCCATTAACATTTTGTTGTGTTCAACAAACTTTAGAGTTCTATTTGCCAAGAAATATTCCACCGCCTTTAATCCATCTTGATTTCTGATACAGGTATATAATGAGGTAACATCAAGAGAAATTAGAAGAAAACCCTTTTGCCAATGTATGTCTTTGATTTTCCGAATAAAATCGCTAGTGTCTTGTACATACGATTTTAAATTTTGGACATGCTCCTACAAAAAATAATCAATGTACCTTGATATGTTTTCAAATGGCCCATCACAAGCAGATATGATAGGCCTTCCAGGGGGCTTGTTAATGTCCTTGTGTATCTTTGGAATGAAATATATTGAAGGTATTGTGGGATTTTCCTTTTTCAAATATTTATATTCCTCCAGGCTAAGAAGACCTTTACTTTTCCATGCCAACAACTTTGCATAAAACAGATCCTGCGTGGCTTTGAACTTTTGTAACGTGCTCTTACGATAACAATCTATATTATTTAATTGAGACTGTGCTTCACTGAGATAATCCTGTAATGGCCAAAGAACAATGTTCCCTCCTTTATCTGAGTTCCTTATTACCACATTTTTCTCCTTCTTTAGTTTGGTTATTAGTTGATCATAATTTCTCTCCTCATTTGATACCTTCCTTTTGTTTTTGTTGACATTCCCATACAACTTCTTAACCTGACTTATCACTTGGTCATTGAATACGTCCAGGGCATCTCTGGGCATCATGGGATAAAATTTGGTTTTTGCTTTAAATGGTGTGTCTGGCCTTGCACACACATCAATTTCCTCTGCATTATCTCCCAATGTACTTGTGTTATCGTCAGTGCCCAGTTCATTATTATCCATCTCCTGTAACTCTCTCAGTAATTCATAGTCTGCCACTGTAAGATTTGAACCCCCAGCTGTATCCTTTGTGGGTGGTCTATGTCCCACTTGTTTTTGCTGGGTTCTGAGTTGATAATACTTCATCAATTTGAGTTTTCTTATAAACATATAAATGTCAGCCCGAGTTTTAGTATAATTAAAATTTGACTCTTTACAAAAAGATAAACCCAAACTTAGCAATTGTCTTTCTGCCTCCGATAAATCTATGCCAGCCAGATTGATAATAGTATTCTTATTTGTATCATCCTCTGACAGTAATGGTATTTTTAATACTTCTTTTATCTCTTCCAGGTTACACGACCCCGTCCCCGTGTGGGACACTTGTTGTTGGCGTTTTCTAGCTGCTTTTCGCCTTGCCTTTCTGGTTTGGGTTCTTCGTTTTTTGTTGGTCGATTTCTTGGCCGCAATGTTTCTCTCCTGCTTCTCCTTAAATAATCCAACTCTTCCCCCAAAGAGGGTTTTATGGCATTCTTTGAGGTTTGGTCCCTCTGTTTCTGACTCGCTCTCAACTGCAGAGCTAAGATCAGATGCTGACGGGATCTCTTCATGTTGTCGGTTGGTGCCAGATGGATCTTGTGCTAACCTTTGTTTATTGGCACTTGCATTCCTGTAAGTATCAAACTTGCGGGCGAAAGTAAAAATTTGCCCATTAGCATAATCCTCCTTGTCCCGTCTGAATTTGTAGGTTTTTCTATATTTAATTTTGTCCTCCTCTTTCTTGAGCCGATTCATCATTTCTTCATGGAGTTTTATTTTTTGTTGCTGCTGGGAATCAATTGAAGATTTAATTTCTTCATTGAGAGCATCTATTTTGTTCTGGAGGTCAGCTCGATCAATCTCTGCATACTTTACTAATATCTGGACTAGCCGTCTAGATGAATCCAGATTTGCCTCCGCCCACTCTGCCATCATCTGAGGGTTTGGTGTATCGTAGCTTGGGGCAATCATAATCCTTAACCCCGGGGTATTCTACCCACGTCGAGGTATCTCTGCAGAGATTTAGCCTCCCACCATTTTGCTTGTTCCTGGCGCATCAGTTTCTCTAAATTGCGAAATTTATCTTTCAAACTTTGTGTTCCTGCACTTGCTGTATCACCGGCACTTATACTTTCGTCACGCTGCATCAGAGGAAAGTCCGAAAACATCTCATCAGCAGCTGACTCTCGATCCCGTAGTGCCGCAGCGGACATTTTTCGGTGTACTTATTACAAACAATGTGTTCCGTCAGCTTGCTCACGTTTGCTAAATGCGTGGTGAGTTCAAACTTTCTCGGTTGCACGCCTCCTCACCTGCCTGAAATGCTTACAGATTGTTCGTACCTTGTGTTACAGCGACCTGTGTTATAGCCTCCCCGTTCAGGTTCACTCCTCCGAGCTTGCTGCCGTTGAGCTCCACTTCACCCTGCCGCTTTTTCCCTTCGGCACGTATTGTATTACTGCAGCAGGGGGCTCTGTACTTTCCGTTGCCGGTGCGCTTTGTGTTTCCGGTTCACCAGCTGCCCCGAAGCCTCGAGGTAATGCCAGAAAAACCGGATCCGTGACTTGCCAATTACAGAGCCGCTTGCATGGAGGGGGTCCACCACACCGGGGAAAGTCAATCCGGCGATAATATGTAAGTTGCTCGTTTGTATAGCAAATCCTCTCCGTAGGAATATAAACGAGAGTAGACCCACATTTTTGTGTAATTTTAGTTTATTACACCGAAGAGTCTGTCCGCCATGACGCGTTTCGGCAGATCCCTGCCTTGATCACATGACAGCGCTCCAGCTTGTGGGATACCAATTTAAAGTGACAGTGTGCACTGGTCATGGCAATAGACATAGAAAAAACATTTATATTACATCGTTTGTATCTTTGTTGACAATATATGCGTATATGCATTTGAGCAAATCCACCTAATATGTGTTGTTTTGCCCCAATTTTTTTTTTTAAATACAGTAAATTCTTCTATATAAAATAACCATGATATTTTCAACGATGATTGCATGAATGCTTTGGGATACAATAAACGTATTTCTTGTCATCTAGACCATATACAGACCAATTACAATGCCTAAAAAGTGCTACCAATAGTGTTAAAATACTATATTTACATGTGCAAAAATACTAAAAATTCATAATTAACCTAACAAGGCTTATCTTATTTTGACTTAATGTCATTTCTTATAGAGGATCACTCTTGAAAAAAGTGCAAGTGTGCAAGTGCAAATGTCGCAAAATGTCTTATCTCAATCTGATTAACCAGTGATTGATTCCCATGATTGTAAAATATATAAATATATACATAAATATAAATATCGATAAAATACATAAATATACATATATATAAATATAAATATCAATAAATACATAAATATACACATCCAATAATACAATTCAATCACCACTAACAGAATAAAAAAATATCTAAAAGGATCTAAAAAGATTTCAACGTGTGTATATCTACTTGCATCATTCGACTCCATGTTTTATGCTTTGATGAGACTGGCTAAATGACCTCCTGCATTAGTTCATCTATTCCTACAAATCCCAAATGGTCCACATAAGATTAGATAAAATATTCTGATTGGTACACATCAAATAGTAATTTCATATTTAGATATTTTCAATTGTTATACAGGTGGGAATTTTGGGGAGTATATAGAATTCAATATATCGTATAACTTCCGATTCTGCTCCGTAATTTTACCAGGAGTTGAATTCTTTATATTAAAAACATGTTATAAATAAGTATTCAGATCCTCACTCATATTCAGGCCTCCTGGTTGTTTTGTATCTAATTCCAGGATATAGCGTGTTTCGAGCCTTCTCAATTTTTACTCCCGATCACCACCTTTCCTTTGTGGGGGAACAGCATCTATGACAAAGTATTTCAGATGCTTCAAATCACTATTATGTTCTTCATGAAAATGCCTCGCTACCGGGTAGCTTTGATCTTTGTTCTTGATCGCCCTTATGTGTTGTAGAATTCTTTTGTGGGCAGCCAATTTTGTGCTGCCCACATAATTTAACTTACAACTACATTCCAACACATATACGGCATGATCCGTTCGACATGTTAAATGTTGGTTTATTGTTTGTACCTGATCACTAAAGGCAGTAAGATAAGTGGTTCTATTTGAGCCATGTTGACAGGCTTTGCAGTTGGCACATCTATAAAAGCCCTTCCTTGCTGTAAGCCAACTGCTTTGGTCCTGAATTTCTGGACTGCTTTTTACTAACTCATTGGCCATTGATACTGTTTTTCTAAATGTTATGGCCGGATATTTTGGAAGCAGTCCTCCAATTGCGGGGTCATCCAAGACAATAGGCCAATTTCGTCTTATGATACCCCGCAATTGCTGTTCCTGTTTGGAATATGTTGTAATAAGTCTGATTGGCTCTCCCAATTCAGCCTCCTTATCATTAGTATCTTTTTGCCTTTGGAGTTGTACTGCAACAATTCCTCCCTGTCCTTACTGCTTGATTTTAATATGGCCGCATCTATGATTTTAGCTTTGTAGCCCCTTTGTAAAAATCGATTTTTGCTTTCCATTTGTTTAAGTTTCAAATCACTTTCTTCACTATATATTCTTCGTAGACGTAGCATTTCCCCATAGGGAATGCTATTTATTAAATGGGGAGGATGTGCACTAGATGCGTGTAGCACAGTATTACCAGCAGTATCCTTGTGATAAAGAGATGTGGATAACATGTTGTTTATCACTTTGATTCTTACATCAAGGAAGGTTATATTGTCATCACTGATATTGAAAGTAAAATTCAAATTGATATCATTGACATTCATTGATGTTATAAATTCCCTGGCTTCTAACTCCGTGCCATGCCAGACAATGAACAAATCGTCAATAAAACGTAACCATGTGATAACATTTCTTCTACAAATGTGCTCAAATCTGCTTCTGAGGACCAGCTCCTCCCACCAGCCCATGAATAAACATGCATAACTGGGGGAAAAGCTGGCCCCCATAGCAACTCCCTGTATCTGCTGATACATAGTGTTTTTAAATAAAAACAAATTGTTTTCAAGACAAAAAGTTAGCATGTCCATTAACATTTTGTTGTGTTCAACAAACTTTAGAGTTCTATTTGCCAAGAAATATTCCACCGCCTTTAATCCATCTTGATTTCTGATACAGGTATATAATGAGGTAACATCAAGAGAAATTAGAAGAAAACCCTTTTGCCAATGTATGTCTTTGATTTTCCGAATAAAATCGCTAGTGTCTTGTACATACGATTTTAAATTTTGGACATGCTCCTGCAAAAAATAATCAATGTACCTTGATATGTTTTCAAATGGCCCATCACAAGCAGATATGATAAAATATACACTTTTTAACCTTACACGACAAAGTGAGCTGGTTGGTTTACTCCCAGAAATCACCTCCCTTATCGTTAAGCTTGTCTACGTGATCCTATTTAACTCTTACATGGGTCCACTGATCACTATTCTCAATACCAATTACATTGATCACCACCTTATGCTGATGATGTCCAGATCGACATTAAGGATTGATAGTTTATCAAGACCTTCAGCCACAGCCCGTGCAGGTAAGAGCGGTGGGGAAGGGTGGGGGTTTTGACGGACGATGACGAGGGAAAATTAAATAAATATTTTATTTTCCATCGTGGTCATCTGTCGAACTCTCCCCCCACCACTCTTACCTGCACGGGCAGCGCCTGAAGACCTTATGCGTCACTCATGAGACAATCTATGGTCGCACTCCTGTACCAGTCCTCTTAGCCCTCCAGAGTTGTTAGGCTGGCCACTGAAAATAAACAGACTGGCCAACCCTCTAACCCATCCAGAGGTTTAAGATCAGCCATTAAAAATAAAGTGACTACCTGTTAAACCATCCTCCACATATATGGTGGCAGAGCCTTGCATGTCTAAGGTTTGATTCAATAGAATGCCCTGCCTTTGACACTCTGCACTGCAAGAGAATATTCTTAGCTTCAGAAAAGCACTGAAAACGTACCTCTACCATTTGCCCTTAAGTAACTCTTCTTAGCTATAGCTCAACTGGAGTACTAACATCCAATGACATGCATTCACATTTTGCAGTTAGTCAGAAGCCTAGGACCAACAAGCAAACTCCTGTGAAATGTGGTCTTTGCTTTTGGGTTTTGTCAACCTTCAATGAAGACTTTTCCATCTTGTCCACAATCCTTAGCTGACCCTAGAAGTTCCCTGTTTGGATATCATTCTAAATTCACTGGACAACTGGGTCTACTGTCCCCAGCCTTTCCTTTGGGTCCACCACGCATCATATGACAGAACAAGTACGTTCATTAAAAAATCTCTACTGTGCCACTTGTACCTCTTGTAAACAACCATTTTGGCACTCAGAGATGGTTCATTGTTGGTAGTGAGTTCTAAAAAAAAAATCTAAATTAAATTGAATAAAATATGAAACCCCTGTACAGTATAGACAGAATTGTTGAGGTTGAGCCTCTGGTGAGGAGCTGCTTCATATGACAACACACGACCAAGCCACCTACCCACCAAGGCGTTCCCACACCACTCCAGACAAGACTCTTTCAGTGAGGTGATTCCTCTATTATTTGTGCTGATATTAGGAATCAAGGATCAAAGACGAATGAGTACATAAATTGTCACCAACTAATGTCAAAGTGTGATTGATGTCATGACGCGCCTGCAAGTTGCTGGTTCTGACGCACTCCTTTGTTAAAATGAGAATTAAAAGAGTTTCTTTGCACTTATCCAGCTTTAACAACCCGCATTCTCAGCATATACACACAAATGCATGCATGACTGACTCATCTAAAGTCAGATGAGCTAGGATAATAAATACACAAGCTCACCTTATCTTGGTAACATGTTGTACATGAGGCAGGCCTAACAGAAAGGTCCATTTAAAATAAAAATCGTTTCAAAACGTATTATAGCTTTAGCTGATTATTCCCTGTCACATGGCTCTCACTAGCAACTCTCCTACCTGTTCGCATCCCCAAATATCCCTTTGCTTTGCACATTTTCTAAATCCATCGACATCTCCTTCATGAGATATAATTGTGTATCCCCCAGTTTCTAAATCAAGCCCTAAAGCTATTGTAAATATAGGGTATTAGTTCTGCCATACCTAGGTGATTCTAAAACCATTCACGTAATATAAGATCTTTAAATAAATTCAAATTCATTCAAGAGTATCAAAAGCCAATGCAATAAATGAATCACCGTTAGTCTCAGTAACACCTGGCTGCTCGCAGAAGCCCTGCTACAAGAAGTGAGTGTGTGCAGGGCTGGCCTTATGGATGGCTTCACAACAAATACATATTATAATTACAACTCATGGGAAAATAAGTCAACAATAGAAATGCAAGAATGCCTTCATTTATTCTTTGTGACACAAGACAAGCACGAACCTAGGCCACAAAGTAGTGTAATCTGTCAAACACATCCATACAGGGAGCATGCAATCGGCTATGTGTCTTCAATAATATTGATCACAATATATTGCTAAATAGGCTGAGAATGAACACAAGTACTGAAGAGGTGACTTTGCCTTCACGTAATCAATCCAGTGCACAACAAAAGGGGATGTTAACTGTGGCAGATGTCAATGACGTCTTCTTGGCTTTTTGATGTGTAGGCATGGTTCACTCTGAAAAGATCCATAGTGGGTGGCTAATTAGGTGAGGTTTATGATTCTTAACCAATGACTGTCTACTCATTGACTGCACTTGTTAAATATAGGAGTTGATGCTGTCATACGAATGTCATTGGTGAAATAAGGAATATCTGTGTGCCCTCATTTTGATAAACTGTGACTCCAAATGGGCAAGAAAGCTTTCTTTATCCTTGCTTGCGGAGTAGTAAATGGCCTATGACAGGGCTGTCCCATGCTGGTGCGTGACCGTGATGTAGGAGGGTCACAGTGATGGAGGATTATCAGGTTGACCAGTGGCTGTGTATATGGCTGCATTGCAGACTCATTACATGGCAATATATATCACATGGGTATCCTAAAAACGTGTCATGGACCAACATTCATGATAAACATGCTACGGGCATGGTAGCCTGCTGTCTGGATATTGTGACAGGTTCAGTGGCTGACAGTCAGCTATGTGCTGAACTTTGCCATATGCATGGTATGGTGCTGATGCTGGATGCTAAAACAGTACACTCTAATGAATTATGAGGAAAGATACTGTAATGATGTCCTCACTTGATGATTCTAATTGATCATATTATGGAGACTATTTGTAACAGGTACTGTATAATGTCATTTTAATTATGGCACTTTAATCATGGCATTTTAACCTATGAATTTAAAAAAAAGGGGTAGTGTAGTGTTGGCAGTTTTAAGAAGATTGTTTTATTATTATAAAGTAGCGTTGTCTTTTGTTGATTTGTGTGAAACATTCGATCTTCATATAAGTAAATTGTAGTAAAGTTGGCATTTTGCAATGATAATGTACAGTGGCACTTTGCCTATGGTATTTTAACTTAGGATTTAAAAAAAAAATAGGTTATAGTATGGATAGTTGTTTGGAAGTTGCCATTAACGCACAAAAAACGTTGAAATAATAAGGAGTGATAAATGAATTGAAATATAATGCTTCCCCAAAATCATTTAAAAATTTTAATCTATTGTTGTGCTTTTACCGTTGGAAGAAAACACAACTGTTTGACTAAATTTATATAATTTTATGTACAAACTAATGTTTTTTTTTTCCTTGTTTGTAATGATTTTTATTAATCAACAATAAAGATTTCTTCTCCTATTTGTAACATTGTGGTGAACGTCTGTGTTTTTCAAATGTTGTTGCATTCTGACAACAAGTTCCATACGTAATGTATATAGCTAGCCAAAATATACCACAATCTTCCTAATTGCGAGTGTACTAAGATTAAATTCTGTGGTACCTGACAAGATTTGAAGTTGTCAGCATGGATAAAATGTCAGGGGTAGTGTATGTGACATCACTCATCCGTTGACCTTAATTACATCACAGTAAGTGACAGCGTATGAACCTTGACCCTGAATCTTCCCAGAGAGTCATTTCACATGACCCTAACCCTGGTGACATCACAATAATTGACATTGCTGAAGTTCCATAATAACTGCATGACCAATATAACAACACAACACAGACACATGTTCATTTTAGATGTCACCTATATTATTGTGCTGATATGATCTTTGAAAGTGCTGAGGCTTAATATTTGCTTTGAAATTTATTGAATGAGGAAAATGAATGAGGCAGTCCTCCTCTAATGGTGGTTTAATGGGGTTCTCCCCGCAAGAAAATATGGAATAAATAGTGCATTTTAAACCACAATATTAACAAAATAGGCAAAAAGCCATAGCCTCTGAAAGGAAACTCATTAATCATTCTAGTCTTTTTAAAGTGGGCCAAGCCAATGATACTTAATGCTTCCCAGGAGATAATAATTCCTATTTTAAAGTGTGAACATATCACCCCTTATCGGTTTCAAGGCGCTGGGGGCCATCGGGGAGATTAAGTGAGCTATTGCCCAGAGTCACATGATGCTGAGCTGAGCTGCCACCGGTGCCAGGGATCAAATCGTGTCCCTCGCGCTCCTGTGTCAGATGCCCTGTCCGACCCCATTTTTTCCAAAATGTGCTATGGGTGCCCCATATGTTCAAAACTTACCTCCACTGTGAAAGGGCCAGCATTTTCCCATGGGTGCCCCCTTATGCCAAAAATACCGACAAATGCCAATACCAGAATTTTTCCATTGATGCCATGCCTATACCATAGGTGACCCTAATGTCAAAAATTGGCTCAGTTTGTTAGGGCCAGCATTTTATCATGGTTCCCCTCCTCACTTATACTGCAGTTGTCCTCCTTAGGCCAAGAATTAACCCAATGTGCTAGCACCATAATTGTGCCACAGATACCCTCATGCTAAAAACATCCGTATGCTAGTATGCTAGCAGTTTTTCATGGGAGTCCCATAGGGCAAGATTTACCTCTAGCATGCCAGTACCAGTATTTTACCATGCATGCCCATTATGCCAAGAATTACCACCAGTATGCCAGTGCCAGTATTTTGTGAAAGGGGACAATCATGCCAAAAATGACTTCCAGTATTATGCTATTGGTGCTGCTGTAAGAAACAAAATACCTTCAAGATGCAAAGGCCAGCAGCAGACTCACAAGCATAAAACCACATTCTCATACTCACTTACATTTACTCACACTCATTCTCACACACACTTACTCTCACTCATTCTTACTCACTTGCACTCATTCGTTCTCATTCACACTTAGGGGTCGATTCCGATGTCGGATGGACCGGAGTCCGTCCGACATTGGTCAGGAACTGTAACCGACTGACCTCCTGTCGTCGGTTACAGACCTGCAAGTAGGATGCGACCGAACCCTGTTCGGTCGCAGTCCTATACTTAACAATGGGAGCATGCATTCCGAACGGAATGCATGCTCGCATCGTTATGTGCAGAGGTGCAGTTCATTCCTGCACCCCGTGGCAGGCACCCCAAGGTGCCAACCACTGGGTGCAGGGATCAACAGGGGGGATCGTAGGTGCCCCCTAGGCCGCCATTTGGCGGCCACGCACCATGGGGGCCCTGCTGGGGGCCCCCAAATACAGTTTCCCACTGCCTTTTTGTGCCGGAAAGACAGGTACAAAAAGGCAGTGGGAAAGTGCCATCGTACTCCGTTGGCCGGAAAGAGCCGGCCGGGGGAGTACGTAAGGCTTTCCGGATGGCGAATGGGCTCTCTGAGCCCGTCGGAAGCCTTCCGGAAAACCGAGTCAGATTCCTTTCCGACCGAGCCCATCGGAATGGCTCGGTCGGAAAGGAATCCGAACGGGCAGGTCCGATGCGGTTAGGACTCCAGATAACCTGACTTCAAAACCAGTGGCAAGAAATCTTGCTATATTTTTCCACCCAATGCTGCACTTGGAATCGCTCATAACTGGCACAATCAATACAGCAATGTAACACATTCAAAATATGCCCAAGATGTGCGCATACAGCCCTTTCTATAAAGCTAAGAAATTGCTCAGTGTACTAGTTCAAACCAAACTTGTAACAGTGCATTACTTCCTCTCTCTCTCTGCCCCATCTCTATGCTAGACAAAGTTCTTTATCTTATTACAAGAAGCAAGCACATTCTCCCCAGACATGTACTTATATCATCACATTGTCACAAAGCTATCTAGCTATCATTGAAAAACAGGACTGTTAGACCCGTCAGTCTTAGGGTGGCCTTCCCCCAAACCTTTTGCCTTACTCCTCCATTTTTGCTGTTCTTAGGACTCTGTGCACTTTACCGCTGTTAACAAGGGCTAAAGTGCATGTGCTCACTCCCTAAAACATGGTAACATTAGCTTACAGCCAATTGGCATATATAATTCACTTGTAAGTCCCTAGAAAGTGGCACTACCCATGCCCAGGGCCTGTAAATTGCTTGCTAATAGCGGGCCTTCAGCACTCATTGTGCCACCGACTCAAGTCGCCTTTTAAACATGTCTTAGGCCTGCCATTGCAGCCTTTGTGTGCAGTTTTAAACTGCCATTTCGGCCTGGCAAAATAAACCTTTTTCCAGACCTAAGTCTTTCTTCTTAATACATATAACTCACCCCTAAGTTAGGCCCTAAACAGCCAATATGGCAGGGTGCAGTGTATTTAAAAAGTGAGGCATGTACTTTTAACTATTACATGTTCTGGGAGTTAAAAACTCTTAAATTAGTTTTTTACTACTCCAATGTGTGCCTCTCCCATAGGATAACATTGGGTTAACTTACAACATTTAATAAGTGATAACTTTCAATTGGGAGCAGGTAAAAATGTTGAGTTTGGTGTGTAACAAATTGTAATTTTAAACCCTATTTCATTGTAAAGTCGGATTTTAAGTCACAATTCTGAAAATGACAGTTTTAGAAAGTAAGCATTTTCTTGTCCCAACCATTTGGTGCCTGCGGCCTGTATCCTGGGTCCCATGACTAGATGTAGCTGGCAGTTGGTTTTTGTTTATGGCTCTGATACAGTGAGACAAAGGGGGAATAGTTGTTGGCAGAATGCACCATCTCTGACTTGATGAGAGGGAGAAGCTGTCACCTGCCACAAGTGCACATCACAGAGGCTCTGCCCAGCACACTCACCAAGAGTTCTGACACTAGTTTTTGTGGCACCAGACAAGCTGAGGCAGGGCTGGGAGGCAGGAAATTCCAAACACCTCTGGGGATTGAAACCTCTAGAGCCTTCTCCTATTTCAAAGTGTGCACCAGGTATAAATAATGGACCCTTGACCCAACTCTTCAGTACACCTCTGGACCTGTGGAAGACTCAGAAGGACTGCTGTGCTGCTCTGCAAGAAGGACTGCTGCTCTGCTGCCCTGTTGCCCTGCTGCCCTGCTGTCCTGCAGTCCTGCTGTCTGTGTAAGAAGGACTGGACGTGCATCTTGATCCCAGGACTACCAGAGTGACTCTAAGGGCTAGTTGGTTCGCCTCCTGATCAGAATCTCAGGGACAGAAAAGGTTCCATCCATCTTGAACCCTGCACCTGGACTCTGTCTGCTGTGAGTATGCCTGTTAGAAATGGCCCTTTCAGCGGGGTCACCGCCAGACCTTTTGCCGTCCTCCTTCCCTTTTTGTTGAATTTATTTTTGTTGGCTTTGGGACTCTGGGAACATTTCCACTGCAAATCTGTGCTAAAGTGCATGTGCTTTCTGCTTAAAACATGGCAACATTGTAGGATCAATAACTGTCATATTGAATTTACTTATAAGTCCCTAGTAAGTGCACTACCTATGCCCAGGGCCTGCAAATTAAATGCCACTGGTGGGCCTGCAGCACTGATTGTGCCACCCACTTAAGTAGCTCTTTAAACATGTCTCAGGCCTGCCATTGCTGAGCCTATGTGTGCAATTTTAAACCTCCATGTCAACCTGGCAAGTTAACCCTCTTGCCAGGCCCAAACCTTTCTTGTAATACATAAAAGTCACCCCTAAGGTAGGCCCTAGACAGCCCAAGGACAGGGCGCAGTCTATGTAAAATGTAGGATGTGTACCTTAAGGTTTTACATGTCCCGGTACTGAAAAACTCTCAAATTCATTTTTCACTAATGCAAGGCCTATCTCTCCCATAGAATAACATTGGGGTGACCTTATTACATTTTATAAGTGTGATTTCCAATTGGGACGAGATGGAACCCTTATGTTTGGGGTCTCTGGAATCACAATTTAAAATCACAATTTATGGTGAAGTCGGATTTTAAGTTGTAATTCTGAAATTGGCACTTTTAGAAAGTTGGCATTTTCTTACTTTAGCCATCTGGTGCCTTCTGCCTGTCTCTGAATACACATCTGCGGTGGATGACGGCTGGGTTTGTGCATTCCTTTTAGACAGCCACACACAAAGGGAGCTTAGGTGTGACTGATGGGCCGTCCATATCCTGATGGGCCATCCTCGGTAGGATGGGAGGGAGGAGCTAACACATACACCTGAATAGGCTGTGTCCTGTCCCCACACAAAGAGCTGCATATACCCTTGTAGTGAGTCTGGAGCCAGGGTAGGAAGGCCAGGGACTCCTCCACTTCAAAGGCACAACTGGACATCTAACACCACCACTTCAATACACTGCTGGACCTGTGAAGAACTCTGCCAGGACGAAGGACTGCTGTGCTGCTACAAAGACTGCCACTCTGCTGGACTGCTGCTCTGGAAGTTTTATAAAGTTCCCACTATAAAAGGAAGGACTGCGCATTAGGACAACAGAAAGTCAGAATGCAGGGACCGTGTCTATCCACACCATCAGAGTCTATTGGCCTAATTCCTAGCTAGCTCACAGTGCCTAACCCGAACCCCTTACCTTTCCAAGGTAGCGAGTGATTTTAGCAACCTCGAATTTGAAACTCTGATCCCCAATGGAATTGTGGAAGCAGATCCCACCCCTTTCGTCATCTACAGATGCATGCCCTTGGTAAACAGAAGAAAGATACAAAGGAAGTTTTCAATACATTTATTGAAACAATCTTAATCTTGCATAGAGAGAATGAGCTGTGATTATTGGAAAGATAAAACAAAGCAAAGTAGCCAGCATTGTAAACACAGTGAAAAGAATGAACAATCCAACCGTGGCAGTCTGATACACCCTCTGCCTGATCTCTTAGGTTAGCCTGAGACCCCATACCCGGAAGGCTTGGTCTGTAGTAGGATTGGCAATCCCTCTCTGCAGGATCAAGGTGCAAGACCAGTGTTAGCAGTGCAGGACTGTCATGACTAGAGTGCCCCTTTGACACGTAAAGACACAGTGCACTGTTTATATAATAAAACAACCTTGTTCGAGGTACAGCGCTGATGCAATGATGTGTCTAGATGTTAGAAGCTGTCTCTGAGTGGGCAATGTAAACACTAGGATATCTTGTTCTGTTCTTAGCCTTGAACAAAGTGTACAGACAATGTCGCAGAAAACGCTGTCTATAAACAAGCAGCATGTACAGCGTCTTCCCAGAAGAAAAACATGTAAAAATAACATAACTAAAACAAAGTCTGCTAAAATGTGTAAAATATAAAACTAAAATGGAGAACCAATGTGGGCCAAGAGAGCCTCACTACACCCTCCCCTTGGCCGTAAAAAGACCCAGCTTTTGCATAACCTATACTAAGAATAACAATAAAAATGGTCACGTTCGCTGACCAAGCAAACAGGAGCCATCTAAAAACATGCCAATTAAAATATACTATATATATAAATAAATATATATATGTATCGTGAACAAGGCTGCGTCTGGCAGCCGAAACGCATTGATGTTTGTATGTTTGTGTCACTCTTACAATAAAAGCCAAGTGACAAACCGCAGGAGTGCCGATTCCATCTCTTTGACGTTTTGAGATGTTTTTGCTTCATATATATATATATATATATATATATATATATATATATATACAACGTTAAAAACTAATTTATTTAAAAAAAGGGCTGAATTAAAAATCAAAGAAGGATCCCAAGATGTTTTCCATGTTTCCAGAGTCAATGGAATTCAAGATGGATTCAGCATCTGCAGACAATATTTCCACAATGACATTGTTAATTAATTCCAAAGAACAAGCGTAGTCGGAACCCTCAGCAGAGGCATGTCATCCCGCAGCGTACCCACATTAGAAGAACCAGGAACCAAAAGCCCAGGAGCCAAAACATCCACATTCCAGGAAAAGAATGGTTCACATAAGGCATCCTGAAGCAAAGACAATCTCATGGGACAGCTCAGAAAATGGATCCTTATCAGACACTTCAGTAGATCCATGTCGATAGAGTGTACCAAGTGCATTGCGAGGCAGACGTTGAGTGCACATTCAAAAGGGTGCTACCGACAGTGAAACACAGGCTGCATGCAGGCAAACCACACTGGTCAAAAGTTAGGAGCCAGTCATTGTTCAGTTCCTGAAGCATGGATACTCCAAAAACCCGTACCATAAGTTCACGACACAGTTGGACGTGTGGTAGATACATCAACATTGGGCCCCGAAGTGAAACATTCATTGCAAAGCAACAAAAATTGGAACAAAATAGCACAAATCAGGAATAACACAAGTCGTATGCCACCAAAAACACTCAAAAACATTGAAAGTATGGAGGACAGAATAACTTCAAAAATGGTCTGAAACGTGCTGACAAAGCTAGACCCAACCACTCTAAAACGTGCATGACACCCGCAGTGCTATAAGCATTAAAAATGCTTTGCACCAGTTCGCCAAAATGCCGAGGCAAGTTTTTGCATAGTAGCGATTGAATTTCGGAGGATGATTACGCTACTTGAAGTTCAAATGTTCACAGGCAGATGTAAGTGCCACGTCCCTCTGAAACAATAAGGCTTTAGGTCTGCTCAGTTGGTCAAATTTAACCATTAGCATTGGAATGGAAGGCCGCAAGCTAACTCCTGTAACCATGTGCATTTGAGGGAATAGCCTAGAATTGCAACATGTGACTATCTGAGAGACCGAAACCACATATTGGACACTTGCTCCCATCCCACTGCAGCTTTGATCATTCAACATCAAATAACTTCCATTCGAAAGCAAGCTAATGACTGGCCGAATCGAAGAAGCTGGTACTCCCTTCAAGTAACACCCCAGATTGGCCATTGAAGCATAACACGCTCTGTGCAGTGTCACCTCATTACAAAGGAACGAGTGGCCGAGCAAAGATTCAAATTAGTTTCCACTGAGGAACACCTCTCGTTCCCCATTAACACACCTGTAATCAAAGGGCAAGGACCACAATTCGTGAACAAAAGTCTCCCCTAAAGGCTCATATCTACCCACTTGAAAATGTTTCAAGCAAGATGTGAAATGAAACAGTGGTTCACTGACAGAATATCGACCTCAAAAAAATAGATGTAAAATATATTGAGGTAAAAATATAGAATACAAAAATATCGACTCCCTATACTTAAACAGGTAAGTACAAAAATATCGATGTCAAAAATATAGTTGTACAAAATATTGATTTTTATATATATAAAATAAAATTATAAATATTAAATATATTAAATAATAAAATTAATAATAAAAATAAAATAGATTTACATTTTAACAAATATAACAAATAAACTTAATTACAAAAAGTTAAAAACATACATAATAACTAATATATATATATATAAATATATATATATTTACTTAAAAACAAATAATAAACTATTAATTTTAATGTATTTTATAATTTTTAAATTATAGAAAAATTTACAAATAAATATATATATATAAATAACATAAAATCTAATAAAAATAGCATTCTATTATAAATTAAAACAATAAACTATTTAAAATTCTTTAAACTTAAATTTCCCACTACAGTCAGTGCAACAGTAGGGAAAGTGTTGGAAAGCGGAGGGGTAAAAATTAATATTCCCACTCCAATGAGTGCAACAGTAGGGAAAGTGTTGGATAGTGGAGGGGTACAAATTACTATTCCCACTCCAGTGAGTGCAACAGTAGGGGAAGTGTTGGATGGCGGAGGGTTACAATTTACTATTCCCACTCCAGTCTGTGCAACAGTAGGGAAAGTGTTGGATAGCGGAGGGATAACAATTACTAATCCCACTCCAATGAGTGCAACAGTAGGGAAAGTGTTGGATAGCGGAGGGTTACAATTTACTATTCCCACTCCAATACGTGCAACAGTAGGGAAAGTGTTGGATATCGAAGGGGTAAAAATTACTATTCCCACTCCATTGAGTGCAACAGTAGGGGAAGTGTTGGATAGCGGAGGGTTACAATTTACTATTCCCACTCCAGTCTGTGCAACAGTAAGGAAAGTGTTGGATAGCAGAGGGATAACAATTACTATTCCCATTCCAATGAGTGCAACAGTAGGGAAAGTGTTGGATAGCGGAGGGGTAAAAATTACAATTCCCACTCCAGTGAGTGCAACAGTAGGGAAAGTGTTGGATAGTGGCGGGATAAGATTTAGTACTCCTATTCCAATCAGTGCAACAGTAGGGAAAGTGTTGGATTGCGGAGGGGTAACAATATTCCCACTCCAGTCAGCTCAAAATTAACAACAAACAAAATATTAACAACAAAAAAATATTTTAAAAAACAATATAAATTAATAAATATATATAAATATGTTAAAAATTAAAATCCAAATATATTTAATATAAAAAATTAAAACATATTATAATGTTAAATACATATGACATATACCTACAAATATTATATTAAATAAACAAAACAAAAAAATTCTAACAAATAAATATTTTTAATTAGAAAATATTTATAAACAAAAACATTAATTATTACATAAATTTAGGTTTTTTTATTTCCTACCCTATAACACCACACAATTCACAACCCACATCTACATTTTTGAAAAAAATTACGTCCATAATTATCATAATTAATTACCAATTAAAGAAATATTATTAATCAAAAAACAAATTAAAGCTCATAAAATTAATTAACTTCTCACACTTTACCCCTATAATCCCCACAACCTGCAGCTAAAATTAAACTGTAACAAAATTAATTACACAATTAAAACTTATTTTCAATTAAAAAACTAATAGTATTTAACACCTAATTATAAAGTAAGTAAAATTTTATTTACTTCCCACCCTTTACGCCTATAAAAGTAAAACCCCCACAAAAAAATAAACAATCGCCCTAATTAAAAATCAATTAATTAATTAATATTAATGATCAACTAATTATTAATTAATTAAACATAAATTACTTCACACCCTTTACCCCTATAAACCCCACAACCCACACCTAAAATTACTTACACAATTTCCATATTTAGGGGTCCATTACGATAACCGGCGTTAAAATATCCGCCATCTACTATAGCCTGAAAAAACCGCCCGCCTGCACCATGGGAATACCGACCGAGCAATTATAATGTTGCGAAGCAACCTCCGCCCGTGGCGGAAAAAACACACAAAATTCCGCCCGTCCATGTCCGAGTAGAAGATTAACCATCCGCCACGGACGCAATCCCGCCCGAAAACCCAAAACCGCCCGCCCTGACGACCGAGACAACGACCGTGAAATTATGATCTCCCTGACATGAGCGCGGAAAATCCACATTTTCCCCGCCCGCCACGGTTAACAACAGCGATGAATAACTGACACGGCGGAAGGCCTGGCGGACACGTCCGTGCACGGAAACCATTGGCGGGACAAAGAAATACACACAACATGGCCAACAAGTCCACACAGCAAACTACGCCAAAATACACAAACACAGAACACATCCCAATGACACATGCCCCCTGCCAAAACTAAAAAACTACAAATCCCAGGACAACAGACACAACACACCTGAAAACGACAGACCATCATGACACACCCACATAAGTTAGTACAAAAGCAGCCTCCTCATAGACCACAATCCCTTGCACGAGGACAAAGCGAAGACGCCATCAGACAACACAGAGAGACACAAAGGAAAGCAGCACACCACACGCACGCACACATCACACACATCACCACCACTACCACCACCACCATCACCACTGAAACAATGGCACCACGAATCCCCTGCACATCACACACCACACACCACACACCACACAACCACCACACCAGCTCAACAAATAGCAGACCACACACCATGGCAAGCCATAGAATGCCAAAGTACACTGCCACTGAGTTGACGGTCATGGTCGATGAGATCATCAAGGTGCACCCACAAATCTATGGGAACCAGGTCCAACAGACACCAGTAGCCACCAGAAACAGAATGTGGAGAAGGATAGTAGACCAGGTGAATGCAGTTGGGAACGTGCCACGCAACCGGGGCGAAATCACAAAGAGGTGGCACGACCTGAAAAGCGTGGTCAGGAAGAAGGAGGCCAAGAATCGTGAGCTGGCTGCCACGACTGGCGGCGGAAATCCCGCGCTATTCAAGACCTTCAAGGTGTGGGAGGAGTAGGTGCGAGGCATTCTGCATCCGGAGAGTCTCACCGGAATACCAGGGGGAGTGGAGGCTGGTAAGTACAAACAAATGTATACCAGCACACCGCTATGTACTGTCATGCACTACCAGAATGCCATAGCACCGAGGGACAAACACCCCCATGTCCAGTACACAATACACAAGACATCTCTCACACATGCAACAGACACTCCCACACACTCAGCCCAAAGGTACCTACAAACAAAACCATGGGGGCATGTGTACAGGCAGCCAGCACCACAACTCACACCAGGTCCCTCTGTACCCCAGATGTGCCGGAAGGAGCACTCCCCACACCCACACCCATGTGTCAGCCATAGCTGCACTAACCAACAAGTAACAGGGAAGTAGCCTTACCACAAACTCTGAGTATCGGAGGGGGACTGCAGAAGTACAACCACCACCAGGCCCCTAGTCCTACAGCGCAGCAAGATGGAGCACTCCCCACACCCATGTGACAGCCATTGCAGTGCACACCTTCACCCGACAGGTAGATATATTCCCCTACATGGAGGGGTGTCTGTGGATGGTAAGCCTTCACCACAACTCACAACACGGCCCCCACTGCCACAGACCAGCAAGATGGAGCACCCCTCCCTCTCATGACCATGTGACAGCCATTGCATTGCTCCCTACAAACCAACAAGTAGGTAGACTACTGTACAGGGCGGGGTGTCTGTAGGCATGAGGACTGTACTACAACTAACATTTGGGACATGTCACGTAGCAGAGAAACAGGTAGCACTGCTCCCTGTCATAATCATGTGACTAATGTGCACACGGACATGAATTACAGAGTCATAGCCCACATGAGCCATCACAAATACACCAACACGTAAGGAGTCACGTCTGCATGCACAAGTCTCACTGGAGTACTGACCCACATGCCGTGCACTGTGCCAGTCATCACACACATCAGCAACACCATCGAAGTCTTGTCCATGTAGTCGTGTCTGCTTGTTCCATTGACATCGTACAACATCACCCATGTAAGTCTATCTCGTCTCAATGTAACTGAGTGGAACCACAGTAATGTCACATACACCACTGGACCCATGAACCACACAGCTACACAATGCACATTCAATGTCTCATCCATCACATCTTAACAGCCCCAGTGACATGAAAGGTATATCATCTAATCAGTTGTCCCATATACAGTAGTTCAGCAAAGATTCCTGCCGATGACCAATGATGTGTCTGTAGTGTCTGAAGCGCACGTCACACTGTGATTCACAACATACCTAATATAGTCAACACACCAAGATTACTGCATTGCTGCACATGGCTGAGGGTAGCACGCACACAAAGGAATTGTCCCATCTGCAATACGCCGTGTGGCACACAACCATTACTCACTCACTACAATGCTTGCAGTGTAATGTCCCTAAATGATAACAGTGAGCAGATATGCTTGGTACGTCAGACATACACACACCTTTGTCTCTGCAGTGTCGTGTGGCCAAAACACATGTCCCCTCCTGCACCCATATGTCACAGTATGTACCCCAAAACCATATTTCACCTCAAAAGCATTGAGGGGGCTGTACCCCTTTTGCCATCTGCGTTCCTAAGTATCCCATTTGAAACCCCAAAACCATATTTCACCTCAAAAGCGTTGAGGGGGCTGTACCCCTTTTGCCATCTGCGTTCCTAAGCGTCCCATTTGAAACCCCAAAACCATATTTCACCTCAAAAGCGTTGAGGGGGCTGTACCCCTTTTGCCATCTGCGTTTCTAAGCATTTCAAATGAACCCCAAAAATATATTTCATCTCAAAAGCGTTCATGGGGCTGTACCCCTTTTGCCATCTGCGTTCCTAAGTGTCCCATTTGAAACCCCAAAACCATATTTCACCTCAAAAGCGTTGAGGGGGCTGTACCCCTTTTGCCATCTGCGTTCCTAAGCGTCCCATTTGAAACCCCAAAACCATATTTCACCTCAAAAGCGTTGAGGGGGCTGTACCCCGTTTGCCATCTGCGTTTCTAAGCGTTTCAAATGAACCCCAAAAACATATTTCATCTCAAAAGTGTTCATGGGGCTGTACCCCGTTTCCACCAAAGCCACAAAATGTAGGGGTACTGCAATACACACCGATTGGCATTCCAAATCCGTCCCATTGC
Source organism: Calotriton arnoldi (assembly GCA_963921515.1). Classification (NCBI taxonomy): domain Eukaryota; kingdom Metazoa; phylum Chordata; class Amphibia; order Caudata; family Salamandridae; genus Calotriton; species Calotriton arnoldi. The sequence continues at coordinate 98,029 of CAWUFW010018158.1, forward strand.
ATATGCACCCATCACACTATTCCATTGCCTTGATCACGCACACACATTGCAGAGCCATACACACGCATCTGGGAAATCAGTGCACAACTGGGCACAAACTGTGAATGTCAGACATCTAACACAAACCTTGCAAGGTGCAACACAATAACCTTTCGTCTCCGCCCCACAGGTGACGAACTGCATGATGCTGGAGAGGGAGACAGCAGCCATCACAGCCAGTCCACAAGCCCTCCACACGGACTCACGGATGTGGAAGACCTGGACACCTCTTCGGACGAGGACACCCGACCAGGCACATCTGGTGTGGCAGGGCGCAACCGCTCCCCAGGACCCCTCCTACCCACCAACCCATCTCCCAGGGCTGGTGACCAGTCCTAGGCCCCTGCTGCCACGGTCATTGCGGCCACCACCACCGCCGCAACCACCACCACCACCACCAGGGCCTCCCTGACCACTCACCCTGCGCAAGGTGTTGAACGCACCTCAACATCGACCCTGGGAGTGACAACGAGGCCCCGGGTGACCACTGTGGCAAGTGGGCAGGTCGGTGGCAGCAGTCCAGGTGGGAGGAGCAGGGTCAGGCCAACGCCATCCGAGCCTGGGAGCCAAGCCCTGCTGCAAATCGCCAGAGTCCTTGGGGCCTATGAAGAGGCCCAGGGACAATGGGCCCGCTCATCTGCCGATACGCGGGAAGTCCTTGGGGTGTTGAGGTCCATGGACGCCCATATGGGCCAATTCGTGACCCGTATGGGCCAACTAGTCGACCTCATGGGCCAGCTAGTGGTGGCGGTGAGGGCCCAATCAAGGCCAACCACACCACCTCCGACACCACCTGCTGGGGCGCAGGGTCGTACAACATCCAGTTCCCCTGCGTCCACAGCGAGTGGGCAATCCTCAGCCACCACAAGCAGCCCACAACAACACCCCCCCCTCCCAAACGTGGAAGGGGTCGTCCGAAGAGGAAACAGGTGTCCAGAGAAGACTTTGCACGCTCCAAACGCCAGTGAGTCAGCCAGCCACGGTGGCCATCTACTGCATTCACTTGGACTACTATCCTACCCCACACTGCCATGTGAATGGCATGTGTCTGTCGGACTGTGGACCCAGAACAACATGGCTACACCTTGACCATCACGCGGACATGTCCGTCAACTCATTGTTCCAGCATGCACCACTTGTGTGATCACCTTGCCCACATTCACATGTCACTGCTTTAAATAAATACACCTGGATCACATTCTGTCTTATCTGCTCTGTGTTTAATCAAAGATGTGCAACCGTCCCCAAGATCAGAAATGCATCTGTAGTGTGGTATGTCGATAGGCCAGGAGAGGCTGTAGGGACCTAGGGGGAAAAACAGAACAAGAGTCCATTGAATGTGTGTGTCACACACTCATCACACAGTACTTGTCATCAAGTTCAAGCAATGTACACACATCTCACAGAGCAACAGGGCACAATGCCACAGCCACTGTCAGTGGCATACTACCCTGGACATGGGTCATTGCCACACAGCACCCAGTGAACAATAGGCCGGCGTGACAATGCACACATACACCTACACAACTACAGCAACATCAGCCGACATACATGGTCACTCACCGTCAAGTGAAGTAGCGTGCGATGAGCTGCTGACGCTCATTCACTGCTTCCTCCTCTCCACTGTCCTCGTCACTGGACACGGCCTGGTCTGCAGGCAGGGGTCCTGGCTGATCACCGTCATCCACTATCAGGGGGATCTGCCTGCGAATAGCCAGATTGTGCAGCATGCAGCATGCCACAACTATCTGGCACACCTTCTGTGGGGAGTATGCCAGTGCACCCCCGGTGCGGTCCAGGCACCTGAATCTGGACTTCAGGAGTCCAAAAGTCCGCTCCACCACACGTCTGGTCCTCCCATGTGCCTCATTGTATCTGACATCAGCTGGTGTCCTTTGATTATGGAGTGGGCTCAGTAGCCAAGGCCCGTTAGGATATGCAGAGTCACCTGGGTGTGAGAAACACAGAGAATCCTTGCAATTCCAAAAGGATACAAGACAGCATGTCACACCCAGCATGCTACACGAGTATGCATACTCACCAACAATCCATGCACGGTCCGGTTGAAGATTAGACACCAGTCGTGGGAGGATGCTGTGGCACATGATGTGCGAGTCATGGGTGGAACCGGGAAACTTCGCACACACGTGCGTGATGATCATGTCCGCCAGGCACACCACTTGCACATTCAGGGAGTGGAAATGTTTCCGGTTCCTAAAGATGTGCTCCATGGCCTGTGGTGCAACAAGGCCAACATGTGTGCAATGAATTGCACCAACAACGTGGGGGATGCGTCCAAGTGCATAGAAAGCACCCTTCACTGTCGCCAAATCACGAGCCCTGGGGAATCGGATGTACCGGTTCCTGTACAGCATCATAGCTGCCAGGACATCCCGTAGCACCATGCTGAACATGGGTTGGGACATTCCACCTCCACTGCCTACCGTGTGTTGGAAAGATCCAGTAGCGAAAAAATGCAGTGCAGCCATCACCTTAGCCCTGGGGGTGAATGCTGTTGGATACACCCTGCGAGGACGAAGGTGGGGTTCCAACATGGCACATAGGTGATGCAGGGTGGGTCGGCCCAGCTGGAATTTACGAATGACCTCCACATCCTCCATGTCTGACAGCAATTGGTAGGGGCGATGTATCTTTGGTCTCCTCCTAGGACAGATGGAAGTGGACACATGTCAATGCAACACACCACATGGCACTTACACATACACATACCACAAATTACTGGCGAAGCTATAGAATCACAGAACAGCTGACAAGTAGGGACAGCACAGCCACAATATTCTTACACAGGTCCCCTTACCAATAGCAATGGCTACTGACACATACCATTGCCATGAGCATGCACATGGGGATTTAGGCCCTAATAGCTTGAAAGGCATCATGATGGTTTCAGACTTCATAGGTGGGAGGCGACAACACCACGGCAATATACCTAGCTGCTGTGCCAGACACAGCCTCCGAGGCCGGGTGAGTATGGCACACACCAACAACACAATGTACACAGGCTGAGCGGCCAAAACAAGTGGGTCCTGTTGCACAATGGGATATGAGACAGTCAATGATGTCCCTAGTCCACTCAATGTCCAGCACTGTACGTATCACACCTCCAACACACATTGACAGGTGTACACATTGACAACTCCATGACAACACAGCTGTGTGAATGGAAACACACATCACAAGTGACACGTAACGTTGCACGTGCCAAGTGGGAGATGTACATTGAGAAACATGGCATGTGTGTGCATATGCACATCCCATGCACCCATGCTAATGTGTACATGATGATGTGCCAACAGACATGTGGAGGCTGAGCACTGGCCGTCAATGCCAATGCACACAGCATGAAGTGGCCCTGTCCAGTGTGGACATGCTCCCACACACAAATCATGGCCACACCTGCAAATGCATGGCGCACCTTCAACTGTGGATTCCACATGGCACCAGCGGACTGTACCCGCCATGGACCAGGCCTTTGAGGCCAACTCCAATGGCCCTCGCGACTGCATCCTGCGTGCTCGACGATAGAGGTAAGCGTACCGGGACAGCTCGGTGCAGGCCATTGTGTGCATTTGAAGCAGGCAGACATGGTACACCAATTGCAGCAGCTTGGACCCACTGGAACAGCCCCAGGGGGCTATATGAGTGTGGGAGGGAGACAGGCATTACCACAGCTTACAGGGACTGCTGCCTGGCATCCCTCAACAACACCTGCCGCTGCTGCCACATGTCCACCTACATGTCGACGACTCTGAGGATATGTCCAGGTCCACTCACCAGCGAGGAGCTGGAGATCATGAATTCCGAGCTCCACGCACACTGCCCAAGGCTATTCATAGCAAAACTTGTGTGTGTAAGACAACTACAGTGTGTGTGGGAGTGCATGTGGGGGACACACATGTCGTTGATCCGCAGCACTATGATTCTGAGCCTGTGGGGTTCCAACATGCACTGCTTACCATGCTAACTACAGGTGTAAGGGGTATGTAGGCTCTATGGCGCTTTCCCATGCATGTCCCTCACGAGTGGTGGTACATGGCATTTCCATGTCAGACATCCAGTCACGCAGCCACTTGGCAATGCAGGACTCAGGGCAGTCATTGCTTGTGTGGCTGGCTGGGTCCCTGCTGGCCTCCTCAGTGGCAGCAGACCTGGGCTGCACATTGACCACACAATCCTAGAAGGAGACAACACTGACTGTACAGTGGGTTACATGTGTCTTTTGTTCAGGTCTCTCCTGAAATGCACAAACTCAGCCCTGTCGATTGGACACACCATGCCTTGTGATAGGGATGTGTGTGAGAGATAGTGGCACTGAATGTGACCTCCATTGCGTGGTGAGTCATTCACAGGGCGAGTACGTTGAGGGCTGCGCAGTGTTGGACACGGTGAGTCCACCCACAAAGATGTGTTGCCTTGTGATCTATTTGTTGGTCCACCTGACAATGGACAGTAGATGTGGGCAGACTACACATTGCTCAATGTGCTGGCAACCTGCATGTGAATGGGATGGACAGGTACTGTGTACACACTCCCAGCAGCATTCATTCAAGTGTGGTGTACACATGCTGTTGGGCCATGTCCGATTACTTCCTGGCTCTGTTGCACGTCTCTGAGTATTTGGGATGGGTCAGCAGCATGCCACTGTGATTGGTGGATGTGGGTGATGTTGAGAAGTGTATGAGTGACATTCCAAGGCTCTTGTGTAACATCCCTGCAGTTTGAAGTCCTCCAGCCCAAGGGCTTGTGATGAGGCATTGCATCCAAGTTGATGCCTCTGTGTATGTGTGACCGACAGTGCAGCCAATTCCACAAAGGGTGTGACGTCATCTGCCGGATGAGCTACTACGTGGCGATGATGGATCGGGGGATGCCCCCTCGTATTGTCAGGTCAGCACGGCGCTGCATTTCACCAGTAATGGTCTGCATCTTGACAGTCACACAGCCTGTGCCGGATGCATGTTTGTAGGGGCATCAGCAGCAAGCAAGTGTACAGTAATGTGGGATGGTGTCTTCTGCGGTGAGAGGCAGCATGTGTCCACAGCCTAACCATAATCTGGGTGATGCGATGTATGTTGTGTATGCAGTGGGTTGTAAGTGTACTCTGTGCTGTGTGCACCTGACATGCATATGCGATTCCTGAGGGTCAAGATGTAATTTGAGCACTCTGCATTCTCAATGCACTCAGAGTCATAGCCCTCAGGAACAACCTGTAGTGGCCTGGATTGGCAATTCACATGTATGTTTGAGGCACTGTGCCTACTCTGATTTCGTTCGGTCATATGTTTGCGATGCCTCAGCTCATATCTCTGGTGCTTACACATCCGGCACACTGTGCTACAGCAGTAATGCTCGTGTGAACGACAGGTGGATGGCATGGGCTCATGGCCATTGTGGCCCGTCATGTTGCAGTCTGTGTGAGTGGTTTCCCATTCTGCTCCATGCAGGTATGTCTTTGGCCTAATTACGTAGTGGTCATCCTTGCCCCATCAGGACAGTGGGTGTGCACACCGCGATTTGGGACTATGGTCGCAGGGTGACACAGGCCGGGTGTAGTGCTATGTGCACAACACATGTGCCACTTATTGGCGGCTTCAGTTACTGTACGCCAGCCATTACGTGTTGATTGTGGTGGCTGTATGCAATTGCACAGGTATCGTGCAACATGTGGATTGGTGGATGTTCTGTGCTACTTCCCTTGCACATGTCTGTTTAATTGATGCCAGATGAGTGAGGCCACCTCGCTCTCTCTCATGTGGCATCTCCCGTGGGTGCTGAGGGACAGGGGACGGTCAACAGTGGTGTGGCATCGGATGTAGCAGCTGCACAGGTGCTGAGTGTGTCAGATGTGACCAGCGCCTTGGAGGGGCAGACGTGTGCTGGATGAATTACAGGCCGAGACGGCAATTTCTGAGTCATCTGAGGACCGAGGTGATGCATCCATGTTTGCTAACACAGGGGACATGGACTCTGGCTCCTCTTCAGCCACGCGGAGGCCAATGCCCGCCCTCCCATCTACTTCCACAGGTGCAACACGTGTCCGCACAGGGATGAAGGGTAGAGTTTCCTTCACACCAGGCACAGCTGCCCCTGCACATGTGACCCCTGCTGCCCTCAGTGCTGGGTCTGTTGAGCTCATGCGCCATCTCTGCGTGGGGCAGACAGCTCTCCTCAATGACGTCATTGCCCATGACATCACTTTGCCGCAGGTGACACAGTACATGGAGGGCCCACATGTACGCGTGGGTGGGCTATGCCAGACTGTCCAATGGTTGTCCCCCCCAGTCAAGGTGGTCCTTCAACTGGGCCAATATCAGGCTGACATTCCTGACCCTTTCTCCACCCCCCTGGGCAGTGGCACATCTGACAACAGCAGGGCACGAGTCCTAAAATAAGGGGTGGGGGGACGCTGACGTCATGACAGGAAGTGACATCACGGAAGGTGGCTTGCACCGTCTGACTCATTGCCTCCCCTCACTCACCCCTTATATGCGGTTGCATTGTAGAAGCCAGCGCGTGCACAAGCAGCTCCGATCTCGCCCTAGAGAGGCCAAAGAGTGAATGTGTGGGTCCATTTGCCCCAATTATCTGTCTCGCGGTGATATGAGTGGTGGGACGCCGTCCACCCGCGTGGTACCCCGACTCGATACCTGGACAACAGTGACAATGCATGACAGCCTCCGGAGTCCGGATACACCACATGCAACACACAGAGGCTGTGGCTGACCTAGCGGGCCAGGCCGCAAACACAATCCCACACGTAAGGTTGACCCACCCCTGCGCGCATAGTCATTACAACAGCTGCCATTGACAAGGGACCCATGTGGTGGGACATGGGCCTCAGGGTGACGGGCCTCCGAGCCATCCCCCGCCAACGAGTGTCATGCATCTCACACATATCGCAAAGCCAATAGGACACTTTGCCTGCACACCAGGTCTCGAGTCAGGGTACCACGCGGGTGTACGGCGTCCCACCACTGATTTTACCACGAGCCAGGGAACTGGTGCAAATGGACACACACATTCACTCTTTGGTCCTTCTGCGGCGAGCTCGGTGCTGCTTGTGCACGCGCTGGCTTCTCTGTTGCAATCGCATGTAAGGGGTGGGCAAAGGGAGGCAAAAGTCTGATGGTGCAAGCCACCTTTCGTGACGTCACTTCCTGTCGTGACGTCTGCGTCCCCCCACTACATATTTAGGACTTGTGCCCTGCTGCTCACTGAGAATGTGTTGCCTGCGAGATGTGACCAGGAGAAGGGCGCCATGAGCTCCCACCCACCAAGCTCCACTGCCATCCCGTGCCCTGGGTAGCCTGTGCAGGCAGACAATGTAGGGGGTACACCTGGTGGACAGGGGATGTGAGTGCCTTGGCAAGGGCCTGGCAGATGCACAGCAGTATCCAGCATGTCCCCAGAGGGAGGGCTAATGTCTACACCTGATGCAGCATTGATCGTGTGCCCGCCTGTTGTGCCCACACGAGTTCACATTCATCTCCAGACAGGTGTGCTTTCTAAATACCCAACACAGTGGAAATATAGCCCTCCGGAATCCTCCCCACACAGTCTGTTTCAACAATGCATGTGTGCACCTAACCGTGCCACCCACCCACCTGGCCCAAGCAGAACTCCCGCTTCACATGACACATGTGTGTCTTCCACAGTTGTGCTTCTCTCTCAGGGGCGGACCTCCAACTGTCCCGTAGCACATAGACAGCACCGAGTTGAACGGGCCATCCTGTTTGAATGGTAGGGACACACACACATCTACCTGTGACACAGTGGTGTCTGTGATGGCTATTGTGCCTGCCATGGCAGTATTGGTGGCCATGTCAGGGTACACTCACACACATTGCATACGCAGCTTTTCGTGTCACTACTCTGCACATCGGACTGGCCACTGTCCCTGGTGTTGAACAATTTTGCCGCCTGTCTATGTAATCTGTGACTGGATGCTGTTGTTCCTGTAGTTGGTTGTGTCTGTGTAGTTGCTGATTGCAGTTGTTACTGTGTGTGCATAGTTAAGTGAGGCACATGCCTTGTATGGTACCTCAACAATTGCAATGTCTGGTCTCACATTCCAATGTGTTTTACACGTGGCTGGGACTTCACTTCTTTCAGACTCTGCCACTTGTGTGTGTGATGAAGAAGTTTTTTAGTGACACGGATTGTCTGCATGTATTTGCTTGAATTCCATGGTAAATGTCTACGTGTCATGTTTGCGTGCAAGCAAAGCACGGGGTGTGAGTCTGGCCACAGGATGACAGGTAGCATGTGCATAGTGTGCGGGTATGTGTGAGCTTACTTTCTGGGTGGCCAGCAGTGTAGGTGTATGTTAATCTTGTGATGAACATTGAGCCTGGGCACATGGGTTACTTTCAAAGTGTGCATTTTGGGAGGTGTATGTGTGTGTGGTGTGAAGTGTGTGACTTTGGGGTAGTGTTGGTGTGTGTGTGTGCACTCTGGCAATGTCGATTACACACATGTGTTACCCAGGGGCATGGTGGGTGTTTGTATCCGTGTTCAGGTCTGTGAATGTGAGCGCATGTGTGTATTGTATGTTGCACAGTGTGCAGTGTGTGGGTGTGTCCTTGCAGTTCAGGATGGCTCCTACTTAATATGTTTTGGCCATTGTGGGTCTGCAGGGTGTGTGACTGTCAAGATTGTGCCTGGTTTAATTATGCATGTATGTGAGTTTCAGCAGTTCGTACTCACTGTGCGGACCTGCCCACCCACACTGATATCCTGTGTGTGTTTTGTCATGCATTGCTGTAGCATGCTTCTTGCGTGGGTCCTACTTATGCTTGATGAGTGTGATGTCCGACTGTGAAGGTAATTATACACATATGTAGGACTGTGCTTTGAAGTGACCAGCCCGTCAGTGTTAATGTGATGATCTGTTGGGCCACGTCAGAGTCTGACAATCAAAGGCCCACAACCTGTAGTATTTCACTAGGTCCACTGTGGCGGCAACTCATATGCATTGACATCCAATGTCACTGGACTACATGGTCATCTCACAGCTCTCGTGTACTTCACACACTCTCATACTCTCTCATTCGTACTTGTCTTCTGGAAATAATTCTACAGAGTCGCATATTTGCTTAGAGGCATGTATTTGGACTTACTTCCTCTGTGATGCAGAATAGTGGACACTACTGGCAGCAAAATGCATGTGGAGGATATACTTAGCATGATTACACATACGAAAGGGGGTACAGGTAGATGTAATTAGTTGTTGACTGTGGAATGGAGGCTTCAGGGTTACAGCTGCCTTGCCCTTTCTATGCTACAGTACATTTGCTGATTACTGATGGTCTCTGGGCTTTGACACAGACAGTATTCATTCAGCCTACCAGACAGCTTGACATCATAGGGACAGTTCATCTCAGTTCCATGGTACCGGTTTAATACAATAGTGACTCCGACACACCTGCGTCACAGGTGACATCAGGGCATGTGCCCACCTGCATGCAGCAGCGTCTCACCAGTTGTTGCAATGTGATGGCTACTGAACATGACACTGTTACTAGGGCCATGTTGTAGGGGGTTGCATTTGTTGTCCATGCATTAGTCCTGGCACGGAAGTACAGACAAAGGTGAGGTGACAGTTCGCACGTACTACAGCAGACAGATAAGTGTGCACTGACAGGTGCATGTGTCCAGGTGCGCAGAATACATATTATGGCATAGTTGTTCATGCTGTATTGCCCATGTGGTTACTGTACACAAGTCCCATACCTCTGCCTCCCCCTGTTCATGCAGAGACACGGGATATGGTGAGGAACAGGGTGCATGTCCCGGAAATGTCAGTTGACATGGCAGTGGAGTTGATGGTAAGGTGTTAGTTGCAGATGATATGGTATAGTTCTTGTACAGCTACCTGCCCACTCCGTGCGAAAGCCAAGCATGGGTACGGTGTTGTACATCTATGTTCAATTGGGGATATTGAGTCGGGGACCCATGAATTGACAAGTTGACGTGTATGCGATACCTTCCAGCAGGGTATCCATCCCATTGATGGTGAACATGGATGTCATCCAATGAAGCGGATGGTGGGTGGCAAGGTGTTCGTCGTAAGTTGTCCCTTGTAGAATCCTGATGGGACATGTTGGATGACATTCGATGAACTGTGATCCAGAAGACGTTCTGTGGAGCACACTGGTCCCATTGCAGTGTGTCCCCGATTGCAGCCACAAACGCCATGCCCCCATACACTGAACAGATCCTGTCGTGGTCGTCCAGGGGTGCAAACAAGTGTACCAAGTCCGCCTTTGGACATGCCGGGTTGGAGAGACATAAATCCACAGGCCAGTGGAACGGACACCTCCGACAGTAGAATACGGGGATGACGCAGCTGAACATTGCAATGCGGTAAGTTAGTCGGTAACTTACATTCAGCATTGCCAGATTTGAGCAGCCCACTATGTGTAGCATGCTGTCACTGTACAGCTTGATCTGTCCGGCGTAGTTGAGGGTCAGTGGTGCAACAGCCATTTTGCTACAGGGTGATGTGATGGCGTGCTCCGTCTGCCTGAGCAGTCAGCAGAGTGCAGCCTCCGACGATGCTGGGAATTCTGGAATGGATGTACGGCGGATGGACTTGGGGTATAGCTTGGGCGGAGGTCACAGTCCCTCATCCCACATGCTTCTATGAATAGTCAAGGCCAGTGGTGTGTGACTCTTTCCACATTACTTTCATTTGTTCCTCATGGAGGAGTGGTATTATTGCATTTTGTGGTGTTATCTTTCTTTCATGTTGTGCGCTATCTGCCAGTGGACGTTTTACTCTGCATGGCTATGTTTTTCTTCTTGTTGGTACAATGGCTCCATTCTCCAGCATTATTTGTTGCAATGTTATTTCGGAGCAGGAATGGAAGGCCATTCAGTGCTATCTGCTCTCCCGTGTGTGGGCGGGAACACTCCATTTCCGCTGTAAATTGCGGCTTCTGTGTGGGTGTGGTGATTGTGCACACCTGTTCTCAGGCAGCAGGGTTTTTCTATTTTGTACATTGCATGTGTTGTTATTGCGAGCAGGATGGGATTGGTATTTCTTGTTGAGACTGGCGTGCCTTTTCCGGATATTGTCGATATTCTGCGCTGTTATGTGGTAGCCGCCATGTGATTATCCATGTTTTACACACAAGGGGGTGTCCTATTTTGCATTCACATTACTCCCCTGTTCCTGACACTTGTGTGACGTCAAGTTGACAACTGTGAGTTGTCGGTTGGGGACATGAGTGATGCAGGAAGGCCATGTGACATGTGCCTTCAGGGTGGGGCTGGTGTGTGGGGTGTGTAGTTGTGGCCCTGTGGTGTTTGTGTGCAGCCCAATTATGGCGCAGTCGTTGGCCACTGTGTTGTGCGCATGTGTACCTGCGTCATCGCCGCTACGCTGCGGTGCCGTGACAGGGACGTCACTTCCTGGGCCCGGGTCGTCGGTGCCCAGGATGTTGCGAGTTGTTTATTTTTGACAGGTGGGACATGTGTGGGTACAGTGGTGGATGTGTCCTGTCCACACAGGGGTGTCTGGGGGGGCCATGTACAGTTTTCCCGCCCTTGCACTCTGTGCATTGTTTTCGTACCCTTGTTGTGTGTCTGCCTACCTGCGTCGTCGTGGTGCGTTCACTCCTAGGTGGTGCATCAGGTAGAGCAAGGGGATGGCCTGGAGTGCAGGATTCATCTCTGGGTGGTCCGCCTTTTTACTCTCCGTCCAGGACAGTCGGGTTTCCGCCTTGGTATCTTGTGCGGTGTCTCTTAGCCGGTGGAGCTGTTTGGTTGTGGCATCGTAATTTGTACGCCGGGCGGTACGTCATTTCGTCGGACAGTGTGTCTCCATTGGCTCACGCCGCTACGTAGTCTGGCGCACTTTGATGGCGGGCGGCGCCGCAGGCTTGCGGGCGGTGTTTGCCTGATTTATCACATCCTAATTTGGCGGGCGTGTGGCCCGTTACTGGCGGATGGTAATTAGCGGTTTTTGCCTCCGTCAGCACGGCGGTCGTGCTTCCGCCCAACATCGTAATGGACCCCTTAGTTTCCAATTAATTAATTAATATTAATTAACAACGTATTATTAATTAATTAAAAATAAATTACTTCCCACCTTTTACCCCTATAAACCCCACAACCCACATCTAAAAAATTACACAATTAGCATAATTAATTAACTAATTAATATTAATTAACAACCAATTAATACTGTGTTATTAATAAATTACTTCCCACAATTAACTCTGATAAAAACTCAATTAAATAAATATTACTAAATAAAAAGAATCATTAATTTATTATAATTAAATTACTTCCCACCCTATTCCCTTATAAACCCACAACCCGCTACGGAACTAAAAAATGCAAAATGTAATTAAAATAAAATGGATAACTACTAAAAATGTAACACATATTAAAAAACATAAACAATTCTTATACAAAAAAAATACATCACATACTTTTAAAATATATACTAAAATACATAACACAAATTAAAAAATCGATATATTTTAAACAACTATGGGGCCGATTCCGGTTCGGGCCGGAAAACGTACCGACCGACTCGGTACGGGAATTTATTCCGACCGACACGTACCGGCGCTGCCCGATCCGCCTAGTACGATGCAATGCATGTGAATCACGACCGACTCGTACGGAACACAAGCCGAACGACCGAACCGCACGGAAAACAGCTATCCGGCCGGGAAACCACGCGAATCGAACCGACCGACACGCACCAGGAATGAACCCGACAGAAACGTACCCGCGAACACCGACCCGCGCAGTACGATGCAATGCGTGGAAAACCAGACCGAGTCGCACGGAGCTCAAGCCGTACGACCGACATGCATACAAAACCGAGCCGAAGCAACCCAATACCCCGCGACCGACGCGTACGCCGCACATAAAACACAGCAGAAACACAGCTTGAAATACTCGGAGAAGCTCGCACGAGACAACTGCAGCGTCCGACTCGGTCAGAAGAACGTCTCCTACATGCCCAGAAACTACAAAGGAAAAAATACAAAAAAAAGGGCCAAACAATCAATGACAAAGTCAATAAATACTGGGGGGGGGGGAATGGAACAAAGACACACCCACAGCTCCACCGATATAAAGGCCACAAATCCCTACCATGATCCTTTGCAAATTCAAATGACCTGCCAGCACAGAACACCATCAGACAGCAACCACAGACACACCCACAACTCATCCATCACACAAGCGACACACCATCAACACCACCCTAATAGCACCCTCACATACACCCAGCAAAACTGACACTCACCTACCCTCACTTGCACACTCACACACACATCATTCCCCACCACCACCCATCACCATGCCCCCAAAGAAGAATCCAAAGTTCCTAGACAGTGAATTGGAAGTGCTGGTAGATGAAATCCTCAGGGTAGAGCCACACTTGTTTGGTACACTGGTCCAACAGACCCCCATGTCGCAGAAAACCAAGATGTGGGAGAGGATCGTCGACAGGGTGAACGCACAATCACCATGTTTGCACACAAATGAAGACATCCAGAACAGGTGGTATGACGTGCGCAGGAGGGTCAAGGCCCTACTCAAGAAGGATTACACCTTGAGCCATTGCACCGGCAGTGGCCCTCCTACCAAACCAGTATACCTCAGGCCCTGGGAGGAGAAGGTGCGGGCCATCCTACCACCAGAGAGCGTACATGGACTATCAAACATCCCACAGCCTGGTGAGTACACAACCAATATACCCAATATCGTGTGACAAGACACACACATCACTGTCAAGGGGATAGTCAAACCATGCACCGTCAGCAAAGCCACAGTAACCAAAACATAATCATCCCAAGATGTGTATGTTAGTTAGACAAACACAATACCTGCCATCCTATAGCGATACGTAACTGTGTCATGACATGTACAAACCTAACAACAAATAGAGCAAGGCAGTGGCACAAATCTAACCAACAAACACTGTCAGACATTTTGCCACCACTACAACACCACTTCACAGGGAAGCTCACTGAAAGGAAGGAATTCTGTGCATGCTGGTGAAGTCAGTGTAGCCAATAGCATGATGGGAGTTGTAGTCACAGATATTGCTCACCCTCACAATTGGCCGATCAACACCACTCTGAACCATGCTCACATAACAGGGAGTGGAAAATAACTGACAAGATGGCTGACACTGGGTACTGCTGTGGGGAGCACAAGGCCCTGCTGGGAACTGTGCACCAACCAACAGCAGGACACCACTGGCTGACATCCTGAAAGCAAAATTGCACTCCCTGCAATGGAAGCACGTTCCATGGTGGGATATCTGGCTGGGTGGGAAGGAGGACTGACAGCACTGACCATAGTTACCAGCAGCTGTTCTCACACACACCCTTAACACAAACTACACACAACTCACCTGGGAGAATGCATTGCCTCACCCTCTAATTAAATATCCCACAAAGAACCACCACCCTGGGTTATGCTGTGTGAAGCACAGGGACACTTCTGGGACTTGTAGCCAAACTAACGCCAGGACAACACTGTCAGCCATCCTGTCAGCACAGGCACACTACCCCACAGGGAAGCAGAGTCAAAAGGAAGGAAGTATGGGCATGCTGGGAAGGGGGGTGTAGGCAATAGCAAGATGGGAGTGGTAGTCACAGCTCAACATCCCCCACCCACATGGCCCGGCAAGCACACACTGAAGCATGCACACCTCACAGGGAGTCAAAAGCCACTTCAAAGATGTCTGACACTGGTGCTCTATTGTGGGGAGCACAAGGCCCTGCTGGGAACTGGGCACCAACAAACAACAGGACACCACTGTCAGCCATCTTGTCATTGCTGTCACACTCACACATTGAAGTACACTCAAAAGGAAGGAAGTATGGGCATGCTGGGAAGGGGGGTGTAGGCAATAGCAAGATGGGAGTGGTAGTCACAGCTCAACATCCCCCGCCCACATGGCCCAGCAAGCTCACACTGAAGCATGCACACCTCACAGGGAGTCAAAAGCCACTTCAAAGATGTCTGACACTGGTGCTCTGTTGTGGGGAGCACAAGGCCCTGCTGGGAACTGGGCACCAACAAACAACAGGACACCACTGTCAGCCATCTTGCCATTGCTGTCACACTCACATACAGTGAAGTACACTCAAAAGGAAGGAAGTATGGGCATGCTGGGAAGGGGGGTGTAGGCAATAGCAAGATGGGAGTGGTACTCACAGCTCAACATCCCCCACCCACAAGGCCCAGCAAGCTCACACTGAAGCATGCACACCTCACAGGGAGTCAAAAGCCACTTCAAAGATGTCTGACACTGGTGCTCTGTTGTGGGGAGCACAAGGCCCTGCTGGGACCTGGGCACCAACAAACAACAGGACACCACTGTCAGCCATCTTGCCATTGCTGTCACACTCACACACAGTGAAGTACACTCAAAAGGAAGGAAGTATGGGCATGCTGGGAAGGGAAGTGGGGTGTAGGCAATAGCAAGATGGGAGTGGTAGTCACAGCTCAACACCCCCACCCACATGGCCCAGCAAGCTCACACTGAAGCATGCACACCTCACAGGGAGTCAAAAGCCACTTCAAAGATGTCTGACACTGGTGCTCTGTTGTGGGGAGCACAAGGCCCTGCTGGGACCTGGGCACCAACAAACAACAGGACACCACTGTCAGCCATCTTGCCATTGCTGTCACACTCACACACAGTGAAGTACACTCAAAAGGAAGGAAGTATGGGCATGCTGGGAAGGGGGTGTAGGCAATAGCAAGATGGGAGTGGTAGTCACAGCTCAACATCCCCCGCCCACATGGCCCAGCAAGCTCACACTGAAGCATGCACACCTCACAGGGAGTCAAAAGCCACTTCAAAGATGTCTGACACTGGTGCTCTGTTGTGGGGAGCACAAGGCCCTGCTGGGAACTGGGCACCAACAAACAACAGGACACCACTGTCAGCCATCTTGCCATTGCTGTCACACTCACATACAGTGAAGTACACTCAAAAGGAAGGAAGTATGGGCATGCTGGGAAGGGGGGTGTAGGCAATAGCAAGATGGGAGTGGTAGTCACAGCTCAACATCCCCCACCCACATGGCCCAGCAAGCTCACACTGAAGCATGCACACCTCACAGGGAGTCAAAAGCCACTTCAAAGATGTCTGACACTGGTGCTCTGTTGTGGGGAGCACAAGGCCCCGCTGGGACCTGGGCACCAACAAACAACAGGACACCACTGTCAGCCATCTTGCCATTGCTGTCACACTCACACACAGTGAAGTACACTCAAAAGGAAGGAAGTATGGGCATGCTGGGAAGGGGGTGTAGGCAATAGCAAGATGGGAGTGGTAGTCACAGCTCAACATCCCCCACCCACATGGCCCAGCAAGCTCACACTGAAGCATGCACACCTCACAGGGAGTCAAAAGCCACTTCAAAGATGTCTGACACTGGTGATCTGTTGTGGGGAGCACAAGGCCCTGCTGGGAACTGGGCACCAACCAACAGCAGGACACCACTGACTGACATCCTGAGAGTCAACCTGCACCCACTGCAAGGGTGGCATGCTTCATGGTGGGATAACTGGGCTGGAGGGAGAAGGATGTCCGGATGTCAACCAAATACCACCAATGCTGGCCATGCACACACCTCAACATTCACATTGAAATGCTTCATGTTGTCAGGACAATGTGCTACACCAATATCAACCTCTGACTGTGACAACTTAGGACACAGCAGCAGACGATGAGGAGTCCCTGTCCCAGGCTCCGGGGGACCCTGAGCTCTCTGGTGTGGAACAGCCTCTGCCCTCCTCGGATGGCGAAGACCTACCTGGCCCCTCCGGTGTGAGTCATCATGCAGCACCAGCAGGACCACCATCTGCACCCCCTGCACCCACTCCTCCAACAACTGCCAACATACAGACCACCCCTGCCGCCGTGATCTTAGGATATCACGGTGTGATAGGTACACGTTTCTTTACTGCATGCGGTACTTTCGGGAACTTATCTATGGTGTTGGTATAGCTTGAGGACAGCAACAGCTCAAGTTCATGTTTCTTTTTCCAGCTGGACTTGGGTTACTCTAATTGTTTGTTTCTGGATATACTGAAACTAAAGTACAGATGCTTCTCATAAGATTTGATTTATTTGCTGGAGGTAAGATGCTCCTAAGAATATTAGAAACTATAATTGCATTAATTGATTAATAAGATGCTTTTATGAATATTAGAAATTAAATTTATAATAATTGAATAATAGGGTTGCATGCCTCATTGTTGAAATTATATGAACATTGAGAGGTCATGTATTTATTGGTGTCTATAGTTGAGCTCAAACACTTTTCTAGGTATGTTTCTTGGTATAAATTATCTTCATCGTTTCTATTTGCCCTTGTTTGATTTTTTTTTTATTTTTTTTTATTTGTGTTCTCTGTCGAACAATTTTTTCTTTTCCTCTCCTTCTTTACAAATATATTGTGTTGTATAGGTTTGAGTATTTATCTATTTGTGATTTTATAAAAAAAATTGTATGGATTAAGGGGGGTTCTAATGCATACTATTTTGATTGTTGTATAGAATGTGTTGTGGTTTTATGGATTTATACATTGTGCGCATATCAGTGTTTTCAAAATATTTAGTTTTTATGTTTTGTCTTGTCTCAACAGCAAAATGGATTGTGTTTGTAATGGGTTTTATAATTGTATATATATGAATTTGTGTTTTTTACGTATGTGTTTTTTTATGTGATTTGGAAATTTAATGTTGATATGTGTATTTTGTGTGCTCGTCTTTTTTATGTGATTTTTATGTGATTTTTATGTGATTTGGAAGTTATATGTTGTTTGTCGTTATGTTTTTTCAGCCCTGATGAAGTTCCAGGATTGGAACGAAACGCATTGGCTGATGTTCAACTTTTAATCTGCAATTACAATAAAGATACTTTTTGGATACACTTGGAGCGTATGGACTTTGATCTGGTGCACCTTCCTCCTTATCTTATAAAAACGTTTTTCTGGTTGCCAGTGGAGTGGAAGTGCGGTACACTCTGGAAGCAGTTGCACAGGCTCTTACTTAACACATTTATACTGGGGAATTGATGTGCTGAACCCTGGTCAGCCGCATTGTTTGTTTGTTTTTTAAAATCTTGCACACCTTTGCTGGGGCATATGGGAGGGCCCCTCCTGTCTTGTCCAGGCAGCGAAAGCGGCTCTTCAGGAGACCAAATGTCCGCTCAATCACTCTCCTGGTCCGACCATGTGCCTCATTGTAGCGCATCCGGGCTGGTGTCACAGGGTTCCTGAGGGGTGTCAGCAACCACGGCATGTTGGGGTATCCGGAGTCACCTACATACAGACAATTGCACATTAGCTGAGTTGGGTAAAGAGGGTGGAATACAACATTGCAGAACACACACAATGGTAAAAAGTCAGTACACACCGACAAGCCAGGCACGCTGGTTCTGCATCTGTGACATCATCCTCGGGATGCAACTACTCCTCATCACGTAGGCATCGTGTGCAGAACCGGGGAAACGTGCACACACATGTGAGATGGTCATATCTGCAAGACATACCACCAGAGCATTGATAGAATGGTAATGTTTCCTGATCCTGTATGCCTGCTCATGTGCCTGTGGTGGTACCAAAGCCACATGTGTCCCATCAATGGAGCCAATGACATGTGGCATCCTCCCCAGGGCATAGAAGTCACTCTTGACGTCAGTGAGTTGTTGACGTTTAGGGAAATAGATGTACTGGTTCAGGTATCTCAACATTGCCTCCAAAACATCGCGTAGCACACGGCTGAACATGGTCTGTCACATCCCACCAGCAGACGCCACAGTGTGTTGAAAGGTACCAGTGGCAAAGAAGTGTAGGGCTGCCATCACCTTCACCTTGGGGATCAGCGCTGTAGGGTATGTCCGGCCAGGTTGCAGATGTGGGGCCAACCGCACCATCAATTCCTCAATCAGCGGCCTGTTGAAGCGGTACCGTCGGATGCAGTCACGTTCAACCATGGTTGCAAGGTCAGGGAATGGTCTATGGACAGCTGGTGCCCTGCAGTGCATAGGTGAACAAAGAAAGATTGTCAGTCACCCCACATATGTGGCATTGACCATACTCAATATCACATGATACATCATTACAAGACACAAGTACTTTATGTGTGTGCCGTTCTGTATGGACATATATGGCACCTACATGGCCAACATCTAACATCACAGTTCAACATGTGTTGACAACAAGTTCCAGGTCGTGCAATGGGAAATCATTAGGCTGTGTCACAGTACCCATGTACTGCTGTCACGTTCCAAACACACACCACAGTGACAAGTGAGGACAGATGTGCCACAGGCATCACAGCTCATTGACAGGTAGATTCCCAGGGACCCTGTATTGCCACATGGACATTGGCATGACATGGCGTATCATGTACACGTCAGCAATACAACCATGACTGCCACAGGTAGTGGCCCCTGTTGCCTCTGCAGGACAGACATGGACGTCTGTGACACACACACGCACAATATCAAAGTGGATGCACAAACAACGTGGATGTGGAGACTGTCTCCCATTGTGCACATTGAATCTGAGACATCTGAAACACAACATGCACACAGACTGTGGAGGGCCATCACTATTGTGGCAATGGGTCAGCCTGTGACGTACATACCTTCCCACATGGGACTCAGGGTGTATGTGACATGACATACACATAAACAACCTGGAAATGTGACCATGCCACATGCCCTGAACTGAACAGTTGCACATCACAGTGGTCATGTGCACAACACACAAAGGATTCTGTCCCCATGAACACGTGCACGGCCTGGGAGTGGCTGCCCCCAAGTGACACCAAAAAAAACACAGGTTGACCCCCATACACACACAGGTAATGCAGCCTTACATGGCTTAGGATACAGTGTGGACAGGCTGTGGTGTTGTAGGTGTGCCCCTGAGTCCCTGGCAAGTAATTGTGGCTGGCATAGGTTCACCAGTGACAACCATGGTGACATATGCAAGTTATTTGTACAGGGACGCGTTGTACAGCAATGGACCGATCGGTGCGCACGCATTGGCCATTGCATATGATGTGAAGGGGTACGCGTTGTACAGCAATGGACCGATCGGTGCGCACGGATTGGCCATTGCATATGATGTGAACAGAAATACGCCTTGTACAGCAATGGACCGATCGGTGCGCACGGATTGGCCATTGCATATGATGTGAAGGGGTACGCGTTGTACAGCAATGGACCGATCGGTGCGCACGCATTGGCCATTGCATATGATGTGAACAGAAATACGTGTTGTACAGCAATGGACCGATCGGTGCGCACGCATTGGCCATTGCATATAATGTGAAGGGGTACGCGTTGTACAGCAATGGACCGATCGGTGCGCACGCATTGGCCATTGCATATGATGTGAAGGGGTACGCGTTGTACAGCAATGGACCGATCGGTGCGCACGCATTGGCCATTGCATATGATGTGAAGGGGTACGCGTTGTACAGCAATGGACCGATCGGTGCGCACGCATTGGCCATTGCATATGATGTGAACAGAAATACGCGTTGTACAGCAATGGACCGATCGGTGCGCACGCATTGGCCATTGCATATGATGTGAAGGGGTACGCGTTGTACAGCAATGGACCGATCGGTGCGCACACATTGGCTATGGCCTGGCATGGCAACGGACGTGTTTTCGAACCATTAACGAGTCTGATGCAGTGAATTCAGTTGGCCACCCACAACAATGTTGCAAATTCATGGGTGTCATGAAGTTGAACTTTTGAAGGATGCTGTGGGCGTTGTATAAGTGGTGCAATTCCATGTATTGGCCAGATTCAGAAGATGCAAACGACTTGGACCTATCACTTTGGTCACATGGGACAGTATCTGCCTCTGCAGCACACATATAATGCTGGCTGTTCCCCTGAGAGCTCACTTGCCTGCACTACATGCTCCAGGACGACATCTGCCACCACCACTGCTGCTGTATATGCATCCTCTGGCTACTGCAATGGCACGTACTGTGGAGAGAGCCCCAGCCTTCAGCACTGAGGAGAACCAGGCCCTGCTGGACAGCCTCCTAGCACAGTACAGCAAGCTGTATGGGAAACCAGGGGAGCAGGTGAGTGTGCTGTCCACTGCCTTACTAAATGTGCATGTTGTCTGACTAGCAAGACTTACAGTGTGCACGCCACTGGCTAGCATGCTCACTGAATAGTTGTCACCCCCCAAAGTGTGTAGTTACATGCACTGAACAGGTATAATGCAGTAACAGTGCATTCCAACAAGGTTTTACTTCCCAGGCAATGATACCATGTAGTAACTGCTGGCAAACTGTTCATAGCCATCGTTGCACTGCCTGTGTACATCATGTGCCCCTGTGATTGAGACATGTATATCCAAATGTGTGATGCACGGATATGTTGCATGTGTAGTAATGGCCTTTTCACTTTGTCATCCTCACAGGTTGATGCCCACCAGAAGCAGGAAATCTGGCTGACCATCGCCCGGGCAGTAAGATCCGTGGGGGTCTACAAGCGCCGGATCCGCATCTGCCAGAAGCGGTGGCAGGATCTTCGGGCTGGACCCGGAGGATCGCAAGGGTCCAGCTGAAGCTGTCGCCTCCTCGCAGGAGGGGCGGACACCGGACCCTGACCCCCCACATGCTCAGGATCATGGTGGTGGTCTTCCCTGACCTGGATGGGCAGCTGAAGGCCAGACAGCAGCAAGGAGGGGGTGAGTCCATGACTGCACTGTGAACTTTGTCTGACATGCTATGTGCCCTCCTCTGGCCTGGTTAAACTTCCACAGTACATCAGTCTTGTGGTCCAGTACCCATGTCCCTCAATTGTGACATGCCCACTCCTCATCTGATACCCAGGTGTGGCCCTTACAGTCAGGAAATTGTGTCACTTGGGTACTGTGTCCTTGCATTTTGCTTAGCTCAAGGTGGGGGACAGCATTTGTTCCCGTAGCTTTGTGGTGGGCTTCATGGGTGGGTCAATTGCTTACACAATGCCTGAGTTCTGACATGTAATCTGCGTGTAACTTTGATATGTGGTCCAATTGCTGATCTGACTCACCACATGAGCCTGGGGTATTTGGCACACACCCATGCTGCGGGTGGGAACAATGTTTGGGCCTCAGGAGTATGTATATCAAGTGTGTCACACATACTTAGCCACCTGCCTACTGTCCAGGGCTCATCCCTCTTTCACGTGGAGCAGGACAGTCATGCCTACTCCAGGCCATACAATTCACTCTGTACTCCCACTCCCGTGTATCAGCTGACAGGTTGTGCTCAGTGAAATGTTCCCTCAGGTGTCTGCCTCTGTGTCATTGTGCTGTGGCTTCGTTGTCAGGACTACTGGGGTGTTTATCGGTTAGGGCTCAGCATGCCACCTGAGATGTGACCATAGGAGACGATACTTGTGTGACATATAGGTGTTTGATCACTTGACTGTGCAGACTGGGGTATGCGACTGTGAAGTTCAGGCAGCTGTTTCTCATTCACAGCAGACTGTGAGGTGCTCAGGTTCAGAGGCTTTGTGTATCATGTCTCCCATATGTCCAATTGGTATGACGTTGACAAATAAGAGTTCAGATGATGTGGTTTGTGGGGGATGGACATGTGCACTTGTCAGCTACAGAACTTGCATTCCCCATGACCTAGGATTGTGACACAGTGCAGACTGTTGTTGGCTGGCTGCCCTGCCCATGTGACTGGAGACAGTGATGTATGACTTTGCAGGCATGCCTGTGCCATGGCATTAAACTCCCTAAGAGTGATCCTGCAGGTGAGTGACATGTGCTACATGCACCCCATTGTGGCATTGACTATCAGGACATGGGTGCATCATGGTGTCTGGTGCTGGTATGCATCACATGCATTTCTAATTAGACTCTGGCCATCCCTTTATCCGGACACCTGTACTGACTCAGTGGCAAGAGATGTGATGTGTGCATGTTCACATACTTCACCGTGTTCTCTGCAATGTCCAACTACTGTGTAGGTGGTGCATGTGTCCACACTGGGGTATTACCATCCGACAGGCACTAGACAGATGGGTGCAAGGCCAGGAGGGATGTGAGTGCCATGGTTGACCATCAGACTAACAATTGGCTTCTCCTAATCTGTTTGAGCACTTTTGGCAAGGTTCAACTAAGGATGCAAGGGCTTGCTCTGTAATGTGCTGTACTTACTGTGGTGTGTGCGGTCAGTGCAGGTGACTGATGTTTGTCTGTTTCCCTAATTGTTTGCAGATACATCCACGGCCACAGGAGGGGACAGCTCCACGGACCATGAGGAGCTGCAGAGCCAGACTGGGTCAGCAGCCGATGAGTGGTCGGAGGGACCCAGTGGCACGGAGGGCGAGGGGAGCCACACCGAGGAGTCCTCAGCACCATCCACCTCAGCTGAGGACCACAGCAGCTCGGAGGATGACTCCCTTGTGGAGGCGGGTGTCAGCAGCCACCACACCTCAGCTAGTATGGCTGTCCCCGCCACCACCACCACCGCCCTCCCATCGGCTCCCATTCCAGAGGTCCGTGGAGGCTCCCGTGTTCGGGAGCGTGTCTCCTTCGTGCCAGGCACCGCACCCCCTGCCCTTGTGTCCCCTGCTGCCCTGAGTGAGGAGTCTGTGTACTTACTTCACCAGCTCCATGTAGGGAAGTGTTAGATTCGGGGGTCTCTAGTTGGCAGAGGTAGGTACCTTTGTCCAAATAGGGACCCTTGAGTCTAGTCAGGGAAAGTAGGTACACTCCCGAAATAACCCCTGCTCACCCTCTTGGTAGCTTGGCACGAGCAGACAGGCTTAGTTCAGAGGCAGTGTGTAAAGCATTTGTGAACACATACAGTAATCAAGTGACAACACTACAAATGGACACCACACAGGTTATATATTTATAAAAATAGGTATACTTTATATAGATTTATCACAAGACCATAAACGACAAAAATAATCCACAATAGTGTCAAGAGTGCTTAGTTCTGATCAAAAAGGCTTAATTCCAGGTTCTGTGCGAGTCGGTAGCCTCCTCCGGCTACGGCGATGTCGAGAACAAACAGAGTCTAACAAATCCAGCTGACCGCGTTGAGACGGGCCAACACAGCGTAGACAGACTCGGTCACAGTACCTTTTACTTGAAGCGGCAGGCACGGGCGTGCGAGCCGGATGGCTGTTCGTCGCGGTCGCGATGCAAAAATGGAAGCATTGCAGGACGCGTTGTCCCTCGATGCGGTGCAGGCAGCGGCTCGTTGACGTCATCGAGACGGAGTCGGTGAGACCAGGGCCGTGCGTTGCAGGGCGAGACGGTGCTTCGATGCGGTGCTGGCAGGTTGCGGTGCGGCGACGGAGCCGGATTCAGGAGCTGGCGTCGATCAGTCCGGACAGCGGTGCGAGTCGGGCGGTGCGTCGCGAAGCGTGCGAGCGGTGCCCAACTCCGGTGCGGTCACAGGACTCGAACTCAGCAGCAGTGACCGTGTCGGTCGGACCAGTTCGATTCGGCATAGCGAAGCGTTGCAGGACGCGTTGTCCCTCGATGCGGTGCAGGCAGCGGCTCGTTGACGGAGTCGGTGAGACCAGGGCCGTGCGTTGCAGGGCGAGACGGTGCTTCGATGCGGTGCTTACAGGACACCGAGTCGGTCGTGAGAGTCGGTCACAGCTCCCTACCTCTGCAGCCACTGAAACAGAGTTTCCAGCAGCAATTCACAAAGGGGGTGAAGTCCAATGGTCCTGGGACTTCGGTCAGGGGGCAAGCTCTCTTCCAACCCCTTGGAGATCCTTCACAAGTTGATGAAGGTCACAGCAAAGCAAAAGTTCCTTTCTCCTTTCTTTGGCAGTCAGGCAAACCACTGCTGGCCAATCCCCCAAGCAGCACTTCAGGCTTAGGGATAGTCTCTCCTCAGTTTCTTCTTGGTTCCGCTCCTCAGCAAAGGTTTCTTCTTGTTCCCAAAAGTGATCTAATTTTCCTGGGGTCTGGGTGCCCCTCTTATACCCTGATTCTCTTTGTTCTCTGGAGGCAGAGAGGCCTCTGCCTAGTCCAAAACCAGTTCTGGTCAGTCCTGGAGCACTTTGTTTTTCTGACTCCTTATTTTCTTTCAGAATGTGGGGCCGAGTGCACAGCCACCCGGCAGGAGGTGGAGCCAGCATTGTGGAAGGCAGGCACAGCCCTATTCAGACCCAGGTGCAACTCCTCCCTCCACTCTGGATGCAGATCTTTCTATTCAGCCCTGCGCTGACTCACCCTGTCTCCTGTAGCCACCCCCAGCCCCTGTCACTCAATCTCCAGACAAGGAATACACAACCTAGCAGAGGCAGGCTTGGATAGTTAGGCAAGAAAATACCCACTTTCTAAAAGTGGTATTTTCAAACACAGAATGTCAAAACCAACTTCACTAAAAGATGTATTTTATCATCCTGAGTTCAGGCATACTAAATTCGTTTTTCTACCATGTTCCCTGGGTCAGTTCTGACTATAAGGTGTAATAGTCAGTCTGCCCATTCTGGCCTATGGAGAGCAGGTAGCCTTGCAATAGTGAAAAACGAAAATGGCTGTAATTCACTATTAGGACATGCCACACACACCAGGGCATGTCCTACCTTATACTTACAATGCACCCTGCCCTAGGGCCTACTTTAGGGGTGACCAACATGCAGTAAAGGGAAGGTTTAGGGACTGGTAAGCGGGTGTACTCACCAAGTCGACATGGCAGCCCTGGGCTGCACACAGGCTCTGCGATGGCAGGCCTGAGACATATTTTACAAGCCGCTTCTGTGGGTGGCACAACCAGTGCTGCAAGCCCACCAGCGGCATTGGATTTACAAGCCCTGGGCACACTGAGTGCACTGTACTAGGGACTGACAAGTAAACCAATCATCCAATCATGGAGTCACTAATACATATATCAGTTTACGATAGGGAGCACTTGCACTTTGGCACTGACTAGCAGCGGCAAAGTGCCCATGAGCATCTAGTCCAGCAAAAACATATCGGCAAGAGTGGAGGCATTACGAAAAAATGGAAGGGAGACCCACGCCAAGGATACCAGGTCTAACAGGAAGACAGCAATGCTGAGTGTCCTCCATGCACACACCACTCTGTTGACATAGCTGGTGTCGTTCATGGAGGGCATCTCATCGGGTATGTCTGCCCTACAGAGGAGCAATAAGTCCATGGACTCCTCCTTGACGGCAGCAGTGTCCCTCCTCCAACAGTCCCTCACCCCTCCTACCTCTGCCCCATCCACACTTCCTGGCACCCTACCTGTCCCAAGCACATGCACACCTGCACAATCACCCAAACACACAGACACGAGCAGCACAGGAACACCCAAAACAAAGACAAAACGTGCACGCAAGCATCCTCAGGGGACTGATACCACACCCACAGGGGATGGGGAACAGACACACACACAGGCATCCACAGTCACTCCGCAGTCCTTCGATACCTCTCCCTCCAAGGCCCCTTCCCTTGCCTCACCTGCAACCCCACCTACAAAGCAGCTCTTCCTCTGTGACCTCGGCCTCTTCCCCTCTGATCCAGCTGATCCAGCATACAGGGGGAAGAGGAAGTCCACCCACACAGAGGGGAGTGCCCCTCGCCCCCGGACACCCTCTCCCAGGCACAGACAAACAGAGGCCCCCACCCGCAAGTCCCCCCGGACCCAGAAGAGCAAGACCCCGCCACCGCCCTGCAGCTCAACCACACAGTCTCCTTCCTCCATCCCTGGGGCCCACACTACACAGGTTCCCCCACCACACCCTGCCCCAGGTTCCCCCACCCACAGATACACCATCCCCAAAATGATCCGGCCTTCTCCCCCTGCCACTTGCTCTTCCGGCCCCACACCCCCCGCTGCGCATGTTTGTGCCACTGGTGTGGAGGCCGTGTCCTCCCCCTCTGTCCTGCCCACCTTACCTGAACCCCATTCTACTCCCCTTGAGATAGGCACTGCAGTGGAGTCCACTACCACCCCATCTGACTTGGGCACTGCAGTGGGGAACCTGTCCACGCCATCTGCCCAGCCCACTGCAGTCGTGCCGGCACCCACACCATCCGACTCATGCCCCCCAGTTGTGCCGGCACACACCATGTCAGACACCTCCACTGCAGTTGTCAGTGACTCTCCAGCACCCACCACCCCTCCCCTGCCTCCTTCTGGTGAGCCCTGATCCTGTCCCTGCAGTGCCTGGCCTGCCCCTCCGTATGCCCCTCCGAGGGGAATGTCCCTGGTCCTTAGCAGTGCAGGCAAGCAAAGGGTGACATCTGCCACTGTCACCCTGTTCAGACTTTATTAATGGACTGGCCATTGGCCTTTGTGTTTTTTCTGGACTTCCAGGTTTACAGCCACATATGCTGAATAAAGCTACTTTCTGTTCTCTAGTGGTTTTGCTTCCGATGTACATGATGTTGATGATGCTAACCATGCCCTTGCTGCAGTGATGGTGATTTTTGATATCAGGAAAATGAAGTGTTACTGTGCAGGACCCCATGTGGTCCAGGGGGAATGTGTCCTATCCTGGTGTGTATCCATTTCATCCTTTGCAGCAATATGAGGGTGTCATGTTTTCAATATTTGGCAATGGGATTTCCTACTTTTATTTGCAATATCACATCTGTGGCTTACACCCCTGCACATCTGTTGTGCTTGCCATTGTTCACTTTGTCTGTTTCCCTGACCGTGTGACCATCTCCACTGGACATGCAAGTTTGGGCATCAATGGGGAAGGACTCATCTGTGTTATCAGTGCAACTTGCTATACATGTGTGTTGGATCTGTGCAGATGATTTCGGTGACACTCCCATGACCAGGCTGATGTGACGGGAGCCTTCATTTTGTGCTAATTGTTGACTGAGTGACCAAGTGTTCTGCTGACATGATAGAGCCCTGCAGAGACAACGTATGGCACAGCTTTCCTTACACTGGAGTGGAGTCCCCTCATGGCAGTGTGTAATTCCGTGACATTGCCTGAGCCCAAGGTGTGTGTTGTGTGAGCATGTCTGTGTGTGTTCACTTCCATTTTGCTACACAGGCTGGGATCCCTAGTGAGGTTCCTGTTTGTGATGCTTGTTGAGTTGACCTATGTTCCCCCCCAAATCTTCGCGCGGGGTTCTCTGGGATGTGGGTGCATGGCACATTACTGGTCATCAGGGTGTCATCCATAGGTGTGTTTGCTGTCAGGGCTGACTTTGTGGGCAAACGCAGATGAGACACAGTCAGGATTGCCGTTGGCACTTGTTGGTTACACAAGTCATGTAATATCCAGTTTGTGGTAGCTTTCAGTGATTGTGACACGTTGTGTGTGTGACTGCTGCCACTCCTCAGGGTCAGAGCTGCAATGTTGGAAGTTGTCTATGTGTGTTCTTTGTGGGTGACCTTGGCTTCTTAATTGGGGTGTGACTGTGGCCGGGATCCCATTGATTGGGGTGGATTTGACATCATGCCCATGTACAGCGTACTGTGCAGTGTGTCAGACATTCACGAGTCTTGTTGACTGGCCATGTGTGATGGGTTTCTGCACCTTAGTTCCCACCACCACCCCTGGGATTGTCATGGGTGCATGTGCAATGTCACCAGTCCATGTGAGCTTCACTGCTGCACATTGGTGGAGATCAAGGTGTGTGGTGTTGAGTGTGTGCAAATGAGAGTTGTTGCACGGCTAGACCCCTACCTCCATATTGGCCTTGGCTGACAGGCCGTGCTTATTGATTTGTGCTTGTGTAGGTGTGATGGTAGTTTGTTGCTCAGGACACATGACTGTGGTTTACAGTGTGAACGACATCTACATGACATCTACATGATGACATCTTTGTCATCACAGTGGGATTATCATACAGGCCAGTGTCACCACAATGTGGGGTCCCTGGGGGTAGTGCTGTGGTGGGTCTGTCTCTTGCTGTGTTAGTTGCTGTTCCTACAAGCTTGTGTGACATGTGTAATTTGGGCTGCCTCTCATCTAACAATGCCTGATTGCCCACATAGGGGAATCCGATCCATGAGTTACTTTTGTGTGGCACTGTATACACATCTGTGTAATTGGGATTCAGGCCTCCTCATGTGTTGTGTGGTTGCCTGGGGACACTGGCACACACCCCCATCACCTGTTGTGTTTGATATGCAGTGTGAGGCTGCCTGTTTGTGTTTGTGCATCTGCACCACTGCATTGGCATCTCTTTATTCATTGGCTGTATGTTGTTTGGTGGGTTTCCCCTGCTGTCCCTGGGACTCCTAGGTCATCAGTCAGCACAATGATCATGGTTTGTATGTCCCATTGCTGCCATGGTATGGTATTTGTTCACCTCACATCTACAGTCTCCCCAGGATATCTACATTTGTGTGTCCATTGGTGCAGATATGTGGGTCTGCATTATGATGGTCACCTCTGTCATTGTGTAATTGATGAATGTTGACAATGTCAGCCCCCATGGGTGATGTTTGTCTGCACATGGCCAAAGGTATGTCTTATTTGCACTGCACTGTTTGCCTCACCCAATCTATGTTGCTATGGGACACAAGCACTACTTTGCCACTGATGTGTTTGTTGTTCTGTGACCAGGAATCATCCATGCTGTTTGGCATTTGCAGCTTTTTCCATGACAACACTTACATTTTGGTCACTGTGATGATGGGGGTTAGACCCCATTGTCACAATGTTCAAAATGTGCTTCAGCTATGGACCCCACACTTACCTTTTGGTCACTGTGATGATGGGGGGTTAGACCCCATTGCCACAATGTTCAAAATGTGCTTCAGCTATGGACCCCACACTTACCTTTTGGTCACTGTGATGATGGGGGGTTAGACCCCACTGCCACAATGTTCAGAATGTGCTTCAGCTATGGACCCCACACTTACCTTTTGGTCACTGTGATGATGGGGGTTTGGACCCCATTGCCACAATGTTCAAAATGTGCTTCAGCTATGGACCCCACACTTACCTTTTGGTCACTGTGATGATGGGGGGTTAGACCCCATTGCCACAATGTTCAAAATGTGCTCCAGCTATGGACCCCACACTTACCTTTTGGTCACTGTGATGATGGGTGTTTGGACCCCATTGCCACAATGTTCAAAATGTGCTTCAGCTATGGACCCCACACTTACCTTTTGGTCACTGTGATGATGGGGGGTTAGACCCCATTGCCACAGTGGTCATGGTCTGCTTGCATTGTGGAGCCCACACACATTTATGTGTGACACATGTGATAGGGGGTCACGTTGTATGTTCAATGTCATGTTCAGTGTTGTAGGCATTTGACACAGTCTACACATGCTTGTCATGGTGTTGGGGGGATGTGTTTTTCTGACATTCCTTATGTTGGAGTATGCTGGTTGTGTCATGCATTACCCGTCCTATGAGTAGGGGTGGTGCTGGTGGTAGGCATCCATCCCCCTATGAGTCGGGATGGTAGTAGTGGTAGGCATCCAGCCCCCCATGGGTAGGGGTGGTGGTATTGGTAGGCATCCAGCACCCCACGGGTGGGGTGGTGGTAGTGGTAGGCATCCAGCCCCCCATGAGTAGGGGTGGTGGTAGTGGTAGGCATCCAGCCCCCCATGAGTAGGGGTGGTGTTGGTGGTAGGCATCCAGCCCCCCATGAGTAGGGGTGGTGTTGGTGGTAGGCATCCATCCCCCTATGAGTGGGGATGGTATTAGTGACAGGCATCCAGCCCCCCATGGGTAGGGGTGGTGGTAGTGGTAGGCATACAGCCCCCCATGAGTAGGGGTGGTGGTAGTGGTAGGCATCCAGCACCCCATGGGTGGGGTGGTGGTAGTGGTAGGCATCCAGCCCCCCATGAGTAGGGGTGGTGGTAGTGGTAGGCATCCAGCCCCCCATGGGTGGGGTGGTGTTGGTGGTAGGCATCCAGCCCCCCATGAGTAGGGGTGGTGTTGGTGGTAGGCATCCATCCCCCTATGAGTGGGTATGGTAGTAGTGACAGGCATCCAGCCCCCCATGGGTAGGTGTGGTGGTAGTGGTAGGCATCCAGCCCCCCATGGGTAGGGGTGGTGGTAGTGGTAGGCATCCAGCCCCCCATGGGTAGGGGTGGTGGAGTGGTAGGCATCCAGCGTCCCATGAGTAGGGGTGGTGGTAGTGGTAGGCATCCAGCCCGCCATGAGTAGGGGTGGTGGTAGTGGTAGGCATCCAGCCCCCCATGAGTAGGGGTGGTGGTAGTGCTAGGCATCCAGCCCCCAATGGGTAGGGGTGGTGGTAGTGGTAGGCATCCAGCCCCCCATGAGTAGGGGTGGTGGTAGTGGTAGGCATCCAGCCCCCCATGGGTAGGGGTGGTGGTAGTGGTAGGCATCCAGCCCCCCATGAGTAGGGGTGGTGGTAGTGGTAGGCATCCAGACCCCCATGAGTAGGGGTGGTGGTAGTGGTAGGCATCCAGCCCCCCATGAGTAGGGGTGGTGGTAGTGGTGGGCATCCAGCCCCCCATGGGTAGGGGTGGTGGTAGTGGTAGGAATCCAGCCGCCCATGAGTAGGGGTGGTGGTAGTGGCTGTCATCCAGCCCCCCATGAGTAGGGGTGGTGGTAGTGGTAGGCATCCAGCCCCCCATGGGTAGGGGTGGTGGTAGTGGTAGGCATCCAGCCCCCTATGAGTGGGGATGGTAGTAGTGGTAGGCATCCAGCCCCCCATGAGTGGGGATGGTAGTAGTGACAGGCATCCAGCCCCCCATGGGTAGGGGTGGTGGTAGGCATCCAGCCCCCCATGGGTAGGGGTGGTGGTAGGCATCCAGCCCCCCATGGGTAGGGGTGGTGGTAGCATCCAGCCCCCCATGAGTAGAGGTGGTGTTGGTGGTAGGCATCCAGCCCCCCATGAGTAGGGGTGGTGTTGGTGGTAGGCATCCATCCCCCTATGAGTGGGGATGGTAGTAGTGGTAGGCATCCAGTCCCCCATGAGTGGGGATGGTAGTAGTGACAGGCATCCAGCCCCCCATGGGCAGGGGTGGTGGTAGTGGTAGGCATCCAGCCCCCCATGAGTAGGGGTGGTGTTGGTGGTAGGCATCCATCCCCCTATGAGTGGGGATGGTAGTAGTGGTAGGCATCCAGCCCCCCATGAGTAGGGGTGGTGTTGGTGGTAGGCATCCATCCCCCTATGAGTGGGGATGGTAGTAGGTTTAGGCATCCAGCCCCCCATGAGTAGAGGTGGTGTTGGTGGTAGGCATCCAGCCCCCCATGGGTGGGGTGGTGGTAGTGGTAGGCATCCAGCCCCCTATGAGTGGGGATGGTAGTAGTGGTAGGCATCCATCCCCCCATGAGTAGGGGTGGTGTTGGTGGTAGGCATCCATCCCCCTATGAGTGGGGATGGTAGTAGTGGTAGGCATCCAGCCCCCCATGGGTAGGGGTGGTGGTAGTGGTAGGCATCCAGCCCCCCATGAGTATGGGTGGTGTTGGTGGTAGGCATCCATCCCCCTATGAGTGGGGATGGTAGTAGTGACAGGCATCCAGCCCCCATGGGTAGGGGTGGTGGTAGTGATAGGCATCCAGCCCCCCATGAGTAGGGGTGGTGGTAGTGGTAGGCATCCAGCCCCCCATGAGTAGGGGTGGTGGTAGTGGTAGGCATCCAGCCCCCCATGGGTAGGGGTGGTGGTAGTGGTAGGCATCCAGCCCCCCATGAGTAGGGGTGGTGTTGGTGGTAGGCATCCATCCCCCTATGAGTGGGGATGGTAGTAGTGACAGGCATCCAGCCCCCAATGGGTAGGGGTGGTGGTAGTGGTAGGCATCCAGCCCCCCATGAGTAGGGGTGGTGGTAGTGGTAGGCATCCAGCCCCCCATGGGTAGGGGAGGTGGTAGTGGTAGTCATCCAGCCCCCCATGAGTACGGGTGGTGGTAGTGGTAGGCATCCAGCCCCCCATGAGTAGGGGTGGTGTTGGTGGTAGGCATCCATCCCCCTATGGGTAGGGGTGGTGGTAGTGGTAGGCATCCAGCCCCCCATGAGTAGGGGTGGTGTTGGTGGTAGGCATCCATCCCCCTATGAGTGGGGATGGTAGTAGTGGTAGGCATCCAGCCCCCCATGAGTAGGGGTGGTGTTGGTGGTAGGCATCCATCCCCCTATGAGTGGGGATGGTAGTAGTGGTAGGCATCCAGCCCCCCATGAGTGGGGATGGTAGTAGTGTCAGGCATCCAGCCCCCCATGGGTAGGGGTGGTGGTAGTGGTAGGCATCCAGCCCCCCATGAGTAGGGGTGGTGTTGGTGGTAGGCATCCATCCCCCTTGGAGTGGGGATGGTAGTAGTGGTAGGCATCCAGCCCCCCATGAGTAGGGGTGGTGTTGGTGGTAGGCATCCAGCCCCCCATGGGTGGGGTGGTGGTAGTGGTAGGCATCCAGCCCCCTATGAGTGGGGATGGTAGTAGTGGTAGGCATCCAGCCCCCATGAGTAGGGGTGGTGTTGGTGGTAGGCATCCATCCCCCTATGAGTGGGGATGGTAGTAGTGGTAGGCATCCAGCCCCCCATGGGTAGGGGTGGTGGTAGTGGTAGGCATCCAGCCCCCCATGAGTAGGGGTGGTGTTGGTGGTAGGCATCCAGCCCCCCATGAGTAGGGGTGGTGTTAGTGGTTGGCATCCAGGCCCCTATGGGTGTATATGGTATTGGTGATAGCCATCCCGCCCCTATGTTTCTGCTGTTGCTAGTGTAAGTCATTTCTGCATCCCTATGTGTGTGTGTTATATGTCGGGTACATGTTGTTTGTTTGTGTGGTGGGTGTTTAACTTACCGTCTGCACCGTACGCGTCCGTACCTGTTCCGGTAATAGATGTAGAGTATTGGTAGGACCTGCGCGATGGGATTCATTGTTGGTTCGTCTCGTTCGGGTTTCTCGTTGCTTCGACTCGTGCTCATGGCTGGCTTGTTCATCTCGTAGCGGTGGATCGTCTTGTGGCGCGAATCGGAGCTTATGTGCGGCTCTCCCGGATGCTCTGATGTGCAGGACGTAGCGACGGGTTCGGCACGTACGGAAGGCGCATCGTACTGGTCCGGCCGGAAGGTGCTGTATTTTTGCTTCCGTGCGACTCGATTCTGCGTTTACGGATCCGGCTCGGGCGGGGAACAGGAGCTGGAATGGGTAAGTACGGCTGGGTCGGGATCTGGGCAGTTATGCGCATCGTACTTGCTCGTTCGAACGCATGTTCGAATCGGTCGGGAAACACGCGTTCGGCTTGGTTTTTACCCAGACGAATGGTGTTAGGTGCGCTTTTGGCCGAGATCGGAATCGACCCCATAATTTTTGCAAACGATATTAATGACTTCTATATTTTAAAAAACGATATTTCTGACCTTAAAACCGAAATTCTTGACCACGATGTTCTTGCTGTCGATATTTCTGTGTCACGATATTTACAACTCGATATTTGTGTAAGTCAACATTTTGTCTTAAATACCGAAACAGTGAAATTGGTAATGAGATCACCCCATGTATTAAGCATACTGTTAACGGTGTCTTAGCTACTGTGAATGGCACCTGTTCTAACTTCTCAATGTTTCACATTGAATATGTAGCTGCAACTGTTCTAACTTCTCAATGTTTAACATTGAATATGTGGCGTCTTTCTTTGCTGTTAGTTGTTGCCTACATGTTAAATAAAAAGACAAGAACAATTCTGTTGTGTTCAGAAAATTCCGGAGCGCTCGGCAAGATTTCAAGACCTGTAGTGTCCAGCTTAACTGCATAATTGATCTAAGCTGACTCTGCCCATGGTATAAAGTAGGCATATCACTCTGTATAATGTCAATTGCAGATAATACAATGTTATTCAAATTGTAAATAGGAATTGACAATGTAGTCATGCCATTATCAACAATAGCAAGTTACTTTTCTAAATGATCTTGATCAATTTGCCTTAAACGTACAGCAGCTTCCATTTTTGACAATTTCCAAATGTTATCATAGGTAGCACAAATAAATCTTTTAGAACATGGAGACCTACGACCTAACACGAAATCTTGCAAATCCATGTTCTCTGAAAGTAAGGGAAGATGTTCTTTTACTGCAAAGTGGAATGTTCCAACCATTGCTGGCATAACTTTGCTGCATAATAGGTAGTAACAGTGGCGGCTGGTGACATTTAAAAGTGGTGAGGTGAAAAAGAATTATCATACTGCACTGCGGCGAGCGAGCGCAGCGAGCGAGCCCGAACCACCTACGGGGGATTCAAGGGTTCTCCCCCCGGGAAAATTTTGAAAAAAAAGTGGGCAAATGGTGCAGTTTCAAGCAAATTTGAGAAAGCAGGAAGGGTAATAAAGCAATTGTAAATCTGTTCTAACAAAGACAATGACTGGCAAAACTGTCAGTCTAATCGGATGCATATCAGACGCCGGCCTACCACGTGCTCTGTCCATCTGTGCCACTGTGTGCTATTCTTTCAAAAGTCTAATGTGCCCCCGTTACTAATTGACAGGAGAGGATCCCGGCGCTTCCCTCCGACACAAAAGAGTAAACATTATGACTAAATTGTTTGTTTCTGCTGGGGGTAGCCCCAGATGCATGTCTCATGCCTCCCACCGACAAGGCTGTCCATCGGCTGATAGCAATATTGCATACTGCCAAGCAGGCTTTAAACTCCGCTTCACATAATCTTTCACACTAGCTCTGATAAAGCACAGGGAGTAGGAAGCACACCATAACCACTCTTACTGCAGCAGGACTAAAACCTTAAAAATGTGCAACTCTTCATCATGTCAAACCTGGCAACAGAGTTGTGCAGCACCAGTGCTGCCTACGACTCCTCCTCCCCCTGATGACCTACCAGAATGGCTGCTGTTCCCACCGCACAACCTGTCAGAATGGCTGTCATCCCCCAACACACAATCCAGCAGCATCGCTGCTGTCCCCACTTAACAATTTGTCAAGCATGGCTATTTTACCCACCTTACAACCTTGTAAACATGGCTGCAGTCCCCATCTCACAACCCGTCAAGCATGGCTGCTGACCCCACCACGTCACAGAACCTGTGAAACGTGGCTGCTGTCCCCACCTCACAATCTGACAGCATGACTGCAGTCCTACCACACAACCTGCCAGCACAGCTGCTGTCTCCTCCACACAATCTGGCCGCATGGCTTTTACCCCAACTTTACAAACATTTGCATTTTGCAATAGACTTGGGTCTGTGTTTGCAGCGGTTAAAGGGTGGTGAGCATGCACATTACTTGAGAAGGTGCATGAACACACTCACTGCCTGAAACACACACGGTTAGCCACCTTCCTACTGCAAACCCAAAGTAACAATTGCGCAGACGCATTGGAGACTGGAAACTTCCAGGGTGCTCTTGGCATCACAGATCTATGAGGGCATGCCAGTGGCATCTTCACTCGGCGTCTCCAGTATACCATGGTATGACATAGTAACGCAAAACATTCTATATAACAGACCACAACATATCTGAACATAATATATCTTAACATACAACATCCTGCAACACAGCAAGGTGCGAGTTACATCACATGTTGTAACTGTTACGTGCCAACCCTTTACCCGCATAACAAACACACTTTACCATAATAAAATCAAACCATACTACAACCTAACCTGGTCCCAAGTCTCAATTTTCCCAAATACATGCGTAAGTAGTTTTCACATTCCTGATTCCGAACAAAAGTCAGCTACAGCACTTCTCAGAGATCTTGTTCCCAAGCTCTGTAATGTAAATCAATAAAATCCAGAATGCTGTAATTGTTATGGCCGATCCAGGTAGCAGTAAGAAAGAAACTTTGTGCTGCCTTTCTTCGTGTTAGTTTCTATATTAAAGCGCACCAAAAACACTTCCATTTTTGAAAAACATGTTACACAGGGGCGTGAGCTGCTGTGGCTTAAAGTTAAAAAAAAAGCCCTATGAAGCGGTCAACGCTGCCGCGTCATAGCACTTTAAAAAAAACTTTATGCTTTGTAGTACAGTAGCTAGCCCCGCTGTGCAACATATTTTAACAAGAACTGTTTTAACAATTGAAAATAAAACGAAGTGCTTTGGAGTGCTGCAGTTTAAAATAAAACAACGGGGGAAGGGGCAGGCAAGTAACGAAAGATAAAGCAGTGGGAGGGGCAGGTGGATGGGGCAAGCAATGGATGGGCAAACAATAAAGGAATGCGGCAGTCATGGGAGGGGGTTTGCATTAAGAACTGCGAGCAGGAGCGTGCAATTTTGACCCGCTGTGACATTTCTTAAGAGTTGGGGCTGTAAGACTCCACCTCCGGGCCAGAGGTAGCACGCACAGCCCCCATGGTTTGCATGGATCTCTTGATTGTCCTACCTGTAAACACGCAGGTGCTCATCCTCTCGGCAAGGATCATGACCACACACCTCAACTAAATGCTTTAAAAACATAAATTGAGTACTACAGAAATCCATTATATGACTGTATTTCCACTGATTCTGCTGCCTAATTAACATTCAGTTGATTAGCCATTGTAAAGGGTGAGCTCAAAGTCAGGGCGAGTCTACAGTTAAATAAAACAGAACAAAAATAGCTTCTTCCCAATGGCTCGTGATTATGGTACAGTATTTGGAGGATAAGGCGTCTAGTTTCTATACTTATAACATTATTTGTTATCCCAAAAAGAGTTCTGTTATATTTCCTGTCCATATAAATGATGAGCTGCCTGCACACCCACAGCGTCAGGCACAGAGCAAGTTCTTATACAGCTGAAACGCAACCAATCACTTCTATACCATTACAGGGCAAGTGGTCCTCTTTCATAATGTGTGTGAAAGTGTATGGTGACACGTCTATAGCACTAGTGAACCACCCCTTTCACTTGTAGCTGCAAAGAATGTTGGATCTCCGAGGATTTAAAAAAAACTGTTGCGTCATTCAACGAATTGTAGGCAAACACCTAATAAATGACTGCTTACATAATTTGTGCGGTTGGGTCTTCCATGCTCTTGTCCCCTCCTCACATGCACTGTTCCCTGCTCCTGTTCCTCTAACACAAGTGCGTGCACTGGCGTGGAACTAAGTGCGTCAGCGCAGTTTCCAGAGCAGCCTGCACGCTGCGTCTTCCCGCGCCTGGTAACAGTATTTAAGGGTGTGTGGTAAAACAATATTATCTTAGTTTGAGCACACTGAGCTTCATATTTCATCAGTGAATGACAGTATAATATCGTTGTGTTATGGAACGGCCATTTTGCAATGCTGTTGCTAAGTTGCTACTTACCTACAAGTAATGACATTGCTTGAAGTGTTTGCCATGTAAATACGTTCCTTTCGTCGACGAAGAGGGTGTACTTAGCGTGAAGAAGGGAAAACACTTCCAAACATAAGCCCTCTCTACACATACTGTGTTGTGAAACTACTAGTTTCAGTATTTTAGGCTAAAATACCGCAGAGGATTAGAGCGCTCGATAGAAAGCACGGGCAGGACAGAGATTTACAGTTCACGTAGATAGCTCACTGGGTTACTGCTCCTGTGGCAGAGCTGGTGTGACCTGCAGGCCTGAAGTATCAACTGTTTGAACCATGCAGCTTACTGAGGTATGACCTGCCACCAAGGGCTAGCATGAAAACTGTACACAAAGGGTTAGGACTTAACTATCTGGTTTTCTAAGGTTGCTTAAAAGCGCGTCCTCCGGTAGTAAGAAACAATTAATCTAGCACGCACACTACCTCTCCATGGTATTTTATAGTTACTGAAATTTGTGACTGCCCTGCACATAAATGACTGCAGCACGTGCATTAACCAGCAGAGTTGTCTTACTGACGTTGTACCATACGCACAGATCTCTGCAGCTGCATTAACCAGCGGAGCTACCTTTCTATTGTTATCCCCTGCAACGTGCTGTCTACGCAAAAACTTCTCCAGCAGCGCCTTACCACATAGGAGATTTCAAAATGCTGTGCCATAGTGACCAGTTTAGTAACCCAGAATAGCCTTACGATCACATTTGTTCTTGTGGCCATTTTTTTTTTTAGAGGGAGGCGGGGGAGGGGTTAAAAATAACTGTATACTTCGTCAGCCTACTCCTCGTGACTCTGCTGCCTTTTATTGTGCCCCCCCTTACTCCAGGATCCCACATGTTTGAGTATTTTTTTCTATTTTCAGGGTGGGTGGATGAGCTTTCCAGCGGTGTCCTTAAACAAGTCCACTAGTGCGTGTCCGTCACATCGGGGCTCTGCGTGTTTAATAGCCTCAAAGGCTGGTTTCAGGATCAGATATCTAAATGCCTCTTTCTCTCCTCCCTTGGCCTTGACTTCACCCGCTTGTGATTATATGTGGGACTGACCTTCGAGTAATCTCTTGACCGCATGACGGGCGGTAGCGCATGGGTCCAAAGCCGGTAGCATGTCGTGTACATGTCTCTGGCTCTTCAGAAGCACCACCACGTTGGTGGCTTCCATGTGTGTTTCTACGACACCCATCTGAGAGGAAATGACCGCGCGGTACTGCGAAACCTTTCGTGCATATTGTATATTGCAATGGCGAATATGAACGCTCGTTATGCAATGAGGGGGGAAGTGCATTAGCGCAATTGTTTGTCATTGTGTTTAAAAAAAAATAAAAAACACGAAGAGCATCAGCATTTCTTATCCAGGTCGCAGTCGCGGCCGGCAAGAAGGGCGGGTGGATGTATTAAAATACAAAAACTTACCTTCCTCCGCATCGCACGCCGCCGCCTCAGCTTCTGCTGCTCCTGGCACATTTTAGACAGCCTCCCTCCCCTAAGCCAATCACAACCAATCAATCAATCAATCAATCATGTCACTTATAAAGCGCACTACATACCCGCGAGGGTCTCAAGGCACTGGGGGAAGAGGGGGTGGTGCTGCTACTGATCGAAGAGCCAGGTCTTGAGGAGTCTTCTGAAGGCCAGTAGGTCTTGGGTCTGTCGGAGGTTGGTGGGGAGGGTGTTCCAGGTCTTGGCGGCGAGGTGGGAGAAGGATTTGCCGCCGGCGGTCGTTTTCCGGATGCGGGGGACTGTGGCGAGGGCGAGGCTGGTCGAGCGGAGCTGGCGGGTGGGGGTGTAGAAGCTGAGTCGTCTGTTGAGGTAGGCTGGTCCGGAGTTGTGGAGTGCTTTGTGTGCGTGGGTGAGGAGCTTGAAGGTTATCCTCTTGTTGACAGGGAGCCAGTGCAGGTCTCTCAGGTGGGGTGTGATGTGGCTGCGTCGGGGGATGTCGAGGATAAGACGTGCAGAGGCGTTCTGGATGCGTTGCAGCCGTCTCCAGGAGCTTAGCCGTCGTTCCTGCGTAGAGGGCGTTTCCGTAGTCCAGCCTGCTGGTGACGAGGGCCTGGGTGACTGTTTTTCTTGTTTCGGTGGGGATCCACTTGAAGATCCTGCGGAGCATTCGGAGGATGTTGAAGCAGGATGAGGAAACGGCGTTGACCTGCTTAGTCATGGAGAGGGTGGGGTCGAGGATGACCCCTAGGTTGCGTACGTGGTCGGTGGGTGGCGGGGCTGTTCCCAGTGATGTTGGCCACCAGGAGTCGTCCCAGGCTGAAGGGTTGTAACCAAGGATGAGGACCTCCGTCTTGTCCGAGTTCAGCTTCAGGTGGCTGGTCCTCATCCATTCGGCGACAGCCTTCATTCCTTTGTGGAGGTGGGCTTTGGCGGTGTGAGGGTCTTTGGTGAGGGAGAGGATCAGCTGGGTGTCGTCGGCGTAGGAGATGATGTTGAGGTTGTGCTGTCGGGCGACGTGGGCGAGGGGTGCCATGTAGATGTTGAACAGCGTTGGGCTGAGGGAGGAGCCTTGGGGTACGCCGCAGATGATCTTGGTGGCCTTGGATCGGAAGGGGGCGAGGCGGACGCTTTGTGTTCTGCCGGAAAGGAAGGATGTGGTCCAGTCCAGGGCCTTCTCTTGGATCCCGGCGTCGTGAAGGCGTGTTCGTAGTGTGTGGTGGCAGACCGTGTCGAAGGCGGCTGATAGGTCCAGGAGGATGAGGGCTGCTGTTTCTCCGTTGTCTAGCAGGGTCCTGATGTCATCGGTGGCGGCGATGAGGGCGGTTTCGGTGCTGTGGTTGCTGCGGAAGCCGGACTGGGAAGGGTCCAGGATGTTGTTCTCCTCGAGGTAGCGGGTCAGTTGTTTGTTGACGATTTTCTCGGTGACCTTCGCGGGGAACGGGAGCAGAGAGATGGGTCGGAAGTTCTTGAGGTCCTTGGGGTCTGCCTTGGGTTTCTTGAGTAAGGCGGTGATCTCGGCGTGCTTCCAGCTTTCCGGGAAGGTTGCTGTCTCGAAGGAGATGTTGATTATTTTCCGGAGATGGGGCGCG
This sequence comes from Calotriton arnoldi, assembly GCA_963921515.1. NCBI lineage: Eukaryota > Metazoa > Chordata > Amphibia > Caudata > Salamandridae > Calotriton > Calotriton arnoldi. Next base: position 139,275 of record CAWUFW010018158.1, read on the forward strand.
ATGGCTGTACTGGCTTTGTTGAAGATGTGGTGAGGGCACGGGTCTAGCGGTGAACCGGAGTGGATGGTGATCATGATCTCGCTGGTGTCCTCGTCGTTGATGTTGGTCCAGGAGAGCAGGCGGTTGGTGGTTGTGGGGGCAGTGGTCTCGGTGGTTGCCGGGGCGGTCGTGGTGTTGAAGCTGTCGTGGATGTCGGCGATTTTGCGGTGGAAGAAGGTGGCCAGTGAGTCGCACAGGTCTCGCGACGGCTGGATGTCGTTGGTGTTGGAGCTGGGGTTGGAGAGTTCCTTCACGATGTTGAAGAGCTCTTTGCTGTTGTGTGCATTGTTGTCTAGGCGGTCTTTGAGTGAGGCCCTTTTGGCGGATCTGATGAGGTGATGGTGACTGCGGGTGGCACTCTTGTGGGCGGCGTAGCTGTCCGCTGTCCGTTCGTGGAGCCAGATCTTCTCCAGTTTTCGGCATGTTCGTTTGGAGGCCTGGAGGTCTTCGGTGAACCAGGTGGCTTTCTTGCTGGTGTGGCTGTTGGGCGGATTCTTGAGCGGGGCGAGGGTGTTGGCGCAGTCGTCGATCCACTGTCTGAGGTTGCGGGCAGCGGTGTCGGAGGGTTCGGCGGGTGGGCTCAGGGCGAGGGTTGTGGTTAGCTGGTCTTCCGTGACTCTGCTCCAGCAGCGGCGAGGCATTTGTTCGGTGCGGTGGTGCGTGGTGGGCTTCCTGTAGGTGAAGTGGATGCAGTGGTGGTCAGTCCAGTGGGGTTCGGAGGTGTGGTTGAAGGAGACGTGTGGGCTTGCGGAAAAGATGGAGTCGAGCGTGTGGCCGGCGGCGTGGGTGGGTGTAGTCATGAGCTGTCTGAGTCCGAGGGTGGCGAGGTTGTCGATCAGGGTGGTGGAGTTGGTGTCCTTGTTGTTCTCGAGGTGGAAGTTCAGGTCCCCGAGGAGGATGTAGTCCGTGGAGGCGATGGCGTGTGTGCTGACGAAGTCAGCGATGGAATCGCTGAACTGTGGTCGGGGTCCGGGGGATCTGTAGATGAGGGTTCCTCTGAGGGTGGTGTTGGGATCGGTGTGGATCTGGAAGTGCATGTGTTCGGCGGTGCTGAGGGTGTCGTCGGTGTTGGTTGAGACTCTGAGGGTGTTCCTGTGGACGATGGCGATGCCTCCTCCGACTCCGTTGGTGCGGTCCCTGCGGGTGATCTTGTATCCGTCCGGGATGGCAATGGCGATGTCGGGGGCTGAAGCGGGATTCAGCCAGGTCTCCGTCAGGAATGCGACGTCTGGGGAGGTTGAGTCGAGAAGGTCCCAGAGTTCGATGGCGTGTTTGCGGGCGGAGCGGGTGTTGAGGAGGATGCATCTGAGGTAGTTGGGTTCTTTCCTGGGCGGTGGTTTGGCGGGGCGGGTGCTGGCGAAGCTGCAGTTCCGGCAGGTGAAGGGCCCTTGGGTGCGCTTCGGGGTGGCCTGGTAGCAGGCGTGATCTTTTCCGGGGTTGAGTGCGTGGAGGGTGCTGGCGTCGTATCGGCGTCTGTTGATGTGGCGGGCGCGGGGGATGCCCGGACCAGGGGGTCTGGCGCTGGGCGCGGTCACGGCGCGGACGGGCGCAGACGGGCTTGCCTTAGGCACGCCCGCTGCGCACGTCCCCTGCGTGGCCGCACAGCGGCCGCCATAAATGGGGAGGTGGGAGGGAGGAGCAGGGAATGGGGCAGCAAATGTGCAGTGAGGGGGCGGGGCCGCAGGGGCGCAGCGGCGGGAAACAGGCACAGAAGGGAAAACGAGCACAATCAGGGCATCAAGGGGGCACAGAAAGGAAAAAAAACGAGCACAATCAGGGGCAGCAAGGGGGCACAGAAAGGAAAAAACTAGCACAATGAGGGGCAGCAAGGGGGCACAGAAAGGAAAAAACTAGCACAATGAGGGGCAGCAAGGGGGCACAGAAAGGAAAAACGAGCACAATCAGGGGCAGCAAGGGGGCACAGAAAGGAAAAAACGAGCACAATCAGGGGCAGCAAGGGGGCACAGAAAGGAAAAACGAGCACAATCAGGGGCAGCAAGGGGGGCACAGAAGGAAAAAACGTACACAATCAGGGGCAGCAAGGGGGCACAGAAAGGAAAAACGAGCACAATCAGGGGCAGCACGGGGGCCACAGAAAGGAAAAAACGAGCACAATCAGGGGCAGCAAGGGGGGCACAGAAAGGAAAAAAACGAGCACAATCAGAGGCAGCAAGGGGGCACAGAAAGGAAAAAACTAGCACAATCAGGGGCAGCAAGGGGGCACAGAAAGGAAAAACGAGCACAATCAGGGGCAGCAGCAGGGCACACAGACGGAGCTGTGTGGTGGGGGAGCGACCTACCAGTCAAGGTCAGGGGTCGCTCTCTTCACCACGCAGCGGCCGCCATAAATGGGGAGGTGGGAGGGAGGAGCAGGGAATGGGGCAGCGAATGGGCAGTGAGGGGGCGGGGCCGCAGGGCGCAGCGGCGGGAAACAGGCACAGAAGGGAAAACGAGCACAATCAGGGCATCAAGGGGGCACAGAAAGGAAAAAAACGAGCACAATCAGGGGCAGCAAGGGGGCACAGAAAGGAAAAAACTAGCACAATGAGGGGCAGCAAGGGGGCACAGAAAGGAAAAAACTAGCACAATGAGGGGCAGCAAGGGGGCACAGAAAGGAAAAACGAGCACAATCAGGGGCAGCAAGGGGGGCACAGAAAGGAAAAAACGAGCACAATCAGGGGCAGCAAGGGGGCACAGAAAGGAAAAACTAGCACAATCAGGGGCAGCAAGGGGGCACAGAAAGGAAAAACGAGCACAATTAGGGGCAGCAAGGGGGGCACAGAAAGGAAAAAACGAGCACAATCAGGGGCAGCAAGGGGGCACAGAAAGGAAAAACGAGCACAATCAGGGGCAGCAAGGGGGGCACAGAAAGGAAAAAACGAGCACAATCAGGGGCAGCAAGGGGGCACAGAAAGGAAAAACGAGCACAATCAGGGGCAGCAAGGGGGGTACAGAAGGAAAAAACGAGCACAATCAGGGGCAGCAAGGGGGCACAGAAAGGAAAAGCGAGCACAATCAGGGGCAGCAAGGGGGCACAGAAAGGAAAAAACGAGCACAATCAGGGGCAGCAAGGGGGCACAGAAAGGAAAAACGAGCACAATCAGGGGCAGCAAGGGGGCACAGAAAGGAAAAACGAGCACAATCAGGGGCAGCAAGGGGGGCACAGAAAGGAAAAACGAGCACAATCAGGGGCAGCAAGGGGGGCACAGAAAGGAAAAAACGAGCACAATCAGGGGCAGCAAGGGTGGCACAGAAAGGAAAAAACGAGCACAATCAGGGGCACCAAGGGGGCACAGAAAGGAAAAAACTAGCACAATCAGGGGCAGCAAGGGGGCACAGAAAGGAAAAACGAGCACAATCAGGGGCAGCAAGGGGGCACAGAAAGGAAAAAACGAGCACAATCAGGGGCAGCAAGGGGGCACAGAAAGGAAAAACGAGCACAATCAGGGGCAGCAAGGGGGCACAGAAAGGAAAAACGAGCACAATCAGGGGCAGCAAGGGGGCACAGAAAGGAAAAAGCGAGCACAATCAGGGGCAGCAAGGGGGCACAGAAAGGAAAAGCGAGCACAATCAGGGGCAGCAAGGGGGCACAGAAAGGAAAAAACGAGCACAATCAGGGGCAGCAAGGGGGCACAGAAAGGAAAAACGAGCACAATCAGGGGCAGCAAGGGGGCACAGAAAGGAAAAAAAGAGCACAATCAGGGGCAGCAAGGGGGCACAGAAGGAAAAACGAGCACAATCAGGGGCAGCAAGGGGGCACAGAAAGGAAAAACGAGCACAATCAGGGGCAGCAAGGGGGCACAGAAAGGAAAAAAACGAGCACAATCAGGGGCAGCAAGGGGGGCACAGAAAGGAAAAACGAGCACAATCAGGGGCAGCAAGGGGGCACAGAAAGGAAAAACGAGCACAATCAGGGGCAGCAAGGGGGCACAGAAAGGAAAAACGAGCACAATCAGGGGCAGCAAGGGGGCACAGAAAGGAAAAAACTAGCACAATCAGGGGCAGCAAGGGGGCACAGAAAGGAAAAAAACGAGCACAATCAGGGGCAGCAAGGGGGCACAGAAAGGAAAAAACTAGCACAATCAGGGGCAGGAAGGGGGCACAGAAAGGAAAAACGAGCACAATCAGGGGCAGCAGCAGGGCACACAGACGGAGCTGTGTGGTGGGGGAGCGACCTACCAGTCAAGGTCAGGGGTCGCTCTCTTCACCACGCAGCGGCCGCCATAAATGGGGAGGTGGGAGGGAGGAGCAGGGAATGGGGCAGCGAATGGGCAGTGAGGGGCGGGGCCGCAGGGCGCAGCGGCGGGAAACAGGCACAGAAGGGAAAACGAGCACAATCAGGGCATCAAGGGGGCACAGAAAGGAAAAAAAACGAGCACAATCAGGGGCAGCAAGGGGGCACAGAAAGGAAAAAACTAGCACAATGAGGGGCAGCAAGGGGGCACAGAAAGGAAAAAACTAGCACAATGAGGGGCAGCAAGGGGGCACAGAAAGGAAAAACGAGCACAATCAGGGGCAGCAAGGGGGCACAGAAAGGAAAAACGAGCACAATCAGGGGCAGCAAGGGGGGCACAGAAAGGAAAAACGAGCACAATCAGGGGCAGCAAGGGGGCACAGAAAGGAAAAACGAGCACAATCAGGGGCAGCAAGGGGGGCACAGAAAGGAAAATACGAGCACAATCAGGGGCAGCAAGGGGGCACAGAAAGGAAAAAAACGAGCACAATCAGGGGCAGCAAGGGGGCACAGAAAGGAAAAAACGAGCACAATCAGGGGCAGCAAGGGGGCACAGAAAGGAAAAAACGAGCACAATCAGGGGCAGCAAGGGGGCACAGAAAGGAAAAACGAGCACAATCAGGGGCAGCAAGGGGGCACAGAAAGGAAAAAACTAGCACAATCAGGGGCAGCAAGGGGGCACAGAAAGGAAAAACTAGCACAATCAGGGGCAGCAAGGGGGGCACAGAAAGGAAAAAAACGAGCACAATCAGGGGCAGGCAAGGGGGGCACAGAAAGGAAAAAACGAGCACAATCAGGGGCAGCAAGGGGGCACAGAAAGGAAAAACGAGCACAATCAGGGGCAGCAAGGGGGCACAGAAAGGAAAAACGAGCACAATCAGGGGCAGCAAGGGGGCACAGAAAGGAAAAACGAGCACAATCAGGGGCAGCAAAGGGGGGCACAAAGGAAAAAACGAGCACAATCAGGGGCAGCAAGGGGGGCACAGAAAGGAAAAAAACGAGCACAATCAGGGGCAGCAAGGGGGCACAGAAAGGAAAAAACGAGCACAATCAGGGGCAGCAAGGGGGCACAGAAACGAAAAACGAGCACAATCAGGGGCAGCAGCAGGGCACACAGACGGAGCTGTGTGGTGGGGAGCGACCTACCAGTCAAGGTCAGGGGTCGCTCTCTTCACCACGCAGCGGCCGCCATAAATGGGGAGGTGGGAGGGAGGAGCAGGGAATGGGGCAGCGAATGGGCAGTGAGGGGGCGGGGCCGCAGGGGCGCAGCGGCGGGAAACAGGCACAGAAGGGAAAACGAGCACAATCAGGGCATCAAGGGGGCAGCATTGTGATTGGTGCGGTGCAGGCGCACAGCGCCCCAGCCTGGCGCCTGTATGGAGGCCATTTTCTCTATAAAAGGAAGAGTGGCATGACTGGTTTGGTCGGCCCCAGAGGGCCGACCAAACAGTCAGGGCCCACAACAGTGGGCAGCCACTCCCCCCCTGCCTTCGAGCAGGACCACCCACCCTCCCGCCCACCCTCCCGCCCCCAACCAGGCACTTCTGCTTTCTCGCAGTGCGAGAAGCAGAAACATAAAATGGTAGTCTTACCATTTTATGCTTCTGCTTCTCGCACTGCGAGCAGCTAGTGAGGCGACGCCCTATGGAGGAGCCGCCACTGTGTAGTAACGACCCCTGAGTGTTGGGATTGGATATAATGAGGGTCTGTTCTGCTAGCTTTAAAACCCAGTGAGGAGTTTTAAAAATGTGCATAACGACCATTTGTGTCTACTGGCAACAATATTCACCAGTCAGGACCTGAAAGTGTTAAATTGTATGCACCATTTTGCACCATACCATTGAGCTGTTCCTCAGTGTAATTTAATACGTTTTGCCATTTATCAAAGCGGGCAATTGAAGGAATGCCGGACAAATTAATTTCTTAATTTTTTGGCAAGACCCAAGCAAGTGGTCTGCTGCACTGTCTTATTTAAGAAAATCATTTGTTTTGGAATCAGGGAGGCTCTAAACAAAGTGTCTGTGCCCTGCACTTGCCAATGTTTTGTTCCCCGCACTGATTTTAAATCAATTGTGTCTTTCCAATAGTCATAGCCCTTTACGGCCAGTTGACAAATAAATGAATCCAAACAAGTCAATTTTGTTTGGGTGAGCATAGTGTTCTTTGCCTGTGAAGGGGTAAGTTCAAAATAAAAGGAGACTGGAGCTAAAGGATTATTTCCAGAAAAATATGCAAACTTCTCCATGCATGTTTTGGAAGTATCCACTGGGGAGTTGGGCTATGTTCCTATTGGGTGAAATTAAAAAATGTGCGTGGAACACTATCTCTGTGAAAATAATGATGTGCATAGTGATGTTAACAAGACATTTCTCCATAATTAGCAAAGTTAAGATACAAATCTTCACTTTCAAATACAGTATAATATTGAAGCTCTGAGATCATTGAGGTAACTGTTTTTACATCCCATTCATCAGAAACATGTCTAGGGAAAATCACATCACTCATCGTGACCTTAAACATGTAAAGTATCTACAGTGTCTCTGTAGGGCCAAATATATCATATGGGATCTTATCCCATACAATTCTATCAAGTCCTGGAAAAGCAGAAATGTTCAGAAGGGACAGGTCTCTTCTCACTTTGGGCCCGATTACGATCTCGCTCGGACGGGCTCCTGACGGCATCCGTCAGGAGCGAGTCCCAGTCGTAAGCGCGATTTCCGGACTACTCATACCGCTGTACGAGCGAGCAAGTACGATGCGCATATAGCCTCGCGCTCCGAGAGACTCGTACCTGTCAGTGAGGCCCTCCGGACGACTCTGACATGGCCGATGCGCACAGCGCAATGGGGCCGATTTCCGAGCGACCAAGTACGATGCGCGCGTCGAGCAGCCGGATAGAGTTGGAGCCTCTGACTCAAGACAGCGTTGGGAAGCGGACTTCGGGGGGCCATAGCGGGGCCCCCTTCACCCGTAGCCCTACGACTCGGTCACTGGGGGGAACTTGGGTCCCCCCTACACATGCATGCACGGGGCGGCCGACATCGAGGCGTCACCGCTATAGGGGGCGCCCTTTTCCGCGACCTACCTTTATTCTCTATGGGAACCTATGTACACTATGTACAACAGGCTCCCATAGAGTTCAATGGGACTCCGAGCAACCCGAGTCGGTCAGCGCTCAATTGCATCATACTCGGTCGCTCAGAGCCTCAGAGCGCGAGTCGCTCGGAAAGCTTTACAGGACCGAGTCGGCCATAGGGCTTTCCGAGCGAGATCGTAATCGGGCCCTTTGTGTGAAGATGAATGAGGTTTCAGCACCTCGACTACCAGTTTTGCAGTAGAGCGTTCTGGGAGATAATTTCCATGTCTCAGCAAGAATAAAACAGTCACAAATCCAATCCAGAGAAGCAGAAAAAGTAATGATATGGCAATCCAAATGAATTTAAAGCCATGGTAGGATCAAAGAAATGTGTTTCAGCCAATGAAGAAAATCACATACGCCAGGTTTTGAAGTGTCAGAAGAATCAGAGGAAAAGTTATCAACATCGACAAAGTAACCAGAAGCAGTCTGTTGAAAAACAGGAGTCATAGTTGGCTGCAGAGAACTGGTAAACACCTCCAAAGGTGGTTCAACTCTGTTGTTAGAAGTAGCAGAAGCAAGCTGTATACTCACATCAGATGTATGGCTTGTATTAGCGGTAATTGGAATCAACAATAGTTCATTCTCTGCCCTCCCCAGTCATGGGTAAACAACATTGGTGTTGCTCAAAACTTGTAGAGGAAATTTCTATAGGGTAGTGAGAGGGGTCAGGGAACTACCAATGAGTCCTCGTGGCCTACTGTTAGAACTGGCCCCATGATGCAATTTTACTTGATCGATGGAGACAAGGTGTTTGTCTTTACAAACAGCAAGTGGTAGCAAAATCATGTTTCTTGTACCTTGAATGCCAAGGACTGGCACCAGTACACGGTATGATGGGCCAAATTCCTTCTTTACTGCAATTTTCTCTCGATCTAGATCCCCAACTTTTGGAATCCATCTGGAAGGTGCTGGTTGCTCCTTCACGCCATCAGTGGCAGACTTTTTAGAAAGGTTATTACACCACTCGTCACCAGAAGTCTTTTAATTCCTGTAAGACATCGAAGCGCTCATTTATGTCAAAAAGCGTATCTGCGGCCACTGCGCCAGAACTGTCAAGATCGTGAATGTACATCTGGATGCCAAACAGGACCTCGTCTGGGGTTCGGCCACCCAAAGATCATCTAGGCAGATTATTTAATGCTCTCTGGACATCATTCAAGTGAAGCATCCAACTACAACCTGAACCTAATAATTTAGCTGTTAAGGATTGCTTTAAGTCACAGTTTTTCCTCTCCACTATCGAATTTCCCTCAGGATGATAGGGTGAGGAATAATACACAGCCACACCAAGGGTTCCCATAGTATCCCTGTTACCCTTAGAGGCAAAAGCAGGGCCCTGGTCATACTGAAATGCAGTTACTGCATATGTCCTGATAAAGACTTGCAAATCTTTAATAACAGTGCGAGAGTCAGCCAATCATTGTGGCCACATAGGAATGTGAAGGAAAAATCAACAGGAAGCAGAATGAGTTTAAATGCACCATCCAAATTTAGAGTGGTTTGTTAGAAACTAAGTGCCATATGTACATAGACTTCCATTTGCGATTTTCTAATAGTGAATGTTTGTGATTTGCTATTAGGAAATCGTAAACAGCTATGTACGACAGTGTGTTTTACACTGTTTGCGATTCCTAATTTGTTGCAAGGGACCTGCCTCATTAATTCTCATGAGGCAGGTCGTGGTTTACGACCCATTGGGAATGGCCAGCACTCACATGGATGGTGGCCTGCTGTAGTCACCAGACCACCATGTCGGTGACTGCTTTTTAAATAAAGCAGTTTTTTTATGTTGAAATGCAGCCCGTTTTCCTTAAAGGAAAATGGGATGCATTTAAATAACAAAAATGAAAAGTTTCCTTTTTATTTTTTAAGAGTAGGGAGTGGTCCTTGGGACCACTGCCTGCTCGTGAAAAATGTTAGTGCCCACATTCACAAAGAGGAAGGGGTCCCTTGGGGACCCCTTTTCATTTGCGAATGGGTTACCACTTCCTTCACGGAGTCGGTAAAGTATGAATGTTTTGCAACCGCATTCCAGTTGCAAAAGATTCATACATGCCCCTGCAACTCATTATTAGGAAGGGACACCCTTAGTACGCCCCTTCCTAATAGCGAGTCACAAACCCAATTTGTGATTCGGTAATAGCTTACCGATTCGCAAATAGGGCTTTGGACATTTAAAAATGCTTTTTTCAGAACACAAATGGCCCAATTCTGCCAATTGGCCCATTTGCGAGCTGAAAAAAGCTTCGTTCATCTGGCCCTAAGAGGGGTGGCTGTGGTGGGCATGCAATGGTAGAGCTTTTGATTTGTTGGCAAATGTCACGACTAAGGACATACTGCTTTGGCAGTTTGTACAGACCATGCCACCATTAGCTCTTCTGTAGTAAAGAAATTGTGGCTGCCACACCAGCATGGGCAGATGCTGCACCTTCATGGGCAGCTATGATTTACTCTAGCATGCGGTCTTGGTTGGGGATTACACGATCACCCACCCGAGGGATGGAAGCAAAAGGAATGTTTTGGGCACTTAAGTGGTAGGAATATTTTGCTGGATATTTTTTAGATGAAGGGGTGCCGTTGCGTGAAGCATTGATGGCAGCCATGATATCTTCATTCATGCTTGTATGAGAATGAGTAATTGCAGCTACTGTAGCAGTCTTCACTGCAGATTTGGCAACTTTATCTGCCAAAGAATTCCCTACAACTTGTATTCCAGCGTGCTGGTGACTCAACATGTGTATCTCATGAGCTCATGGCAAACTGTCTTTAAGTTGTGCCACCTTTCCCCAAAGCAACTTGTGCTTGATAGTATTTCCTTTTGAGTCTCTATATCCATTCATGCGCCAATAATGTAAGTTTTCTTTAAAAGACTGGTCACAGTAATGCAAATCACACACTATGTTTGTGGGGAATCAAGGCTTTTAGTTCATCTAGTTGTTCAGTGCAACCCCCTAGGGACTGTGTAAAGGTTTTTTGAGGATGGAATTTTCCATCCATCATGACACCTTGTATGGCGGCACAAGCCTCTGAGTATTGGTGTTTGGTGCCTATAGCAGGCTGGGCTGAAGCATCAGTATATATGATGTGCTTTTACTGATCAAGAGACAAAATGTTACTGGCATGGGGTATTCATGTTCATATTGGAGAAATTCTTGAGTTTGTAAGGTAGGGTCAAAGACATAGTCAGCATGAGTAGCCATCAGGGAAGTGACCCATTGTATCCAACTAGGATGTAAGGCTTTCGATTTAGAAATGCTGGTCATTGTAACAGGCTCTAAGGCTGGGGCCGGAGCAGCGACAATTAAGCGTTTCCCTTGAGCCAGTGGTCTTTCTTTAATGACAGCCATCTGTACTGCATTTAGTATTTTTTCAGTGGATGCAAAACGCATTTCAGCATTAGAATATAAATGCAATTTATATGCAATCAGCACTGTGTCACCCTCATTGAATGTGACATATGTAAAGTCAATGGCACCCACAATTATACGAACGACCAAGTTAGTTTTGTTGACACGTGTGTGTAGGTGTCTTGATGCAAGCTTGTCAGTCTGTAGTGATTTGAGTATTTTTGTATGTTCTGATTTCCAATATGCACTGGAAAAATCCAGCTGAATTAAATAGTATTAAGGTTTTATGCATTGTGAATAATCTGGTATGCATGTTCTGCCAAATTGAAAAATCCTAAAAAGGATTGCAATTTTTTAATGGTGTTTGGTGGTTGTAAAAGAGGACATTTCATTGGAAATGTGGCACTAGGCTCTTGCCCTCATTTGATAACTTGCATCCCAAAAATAGGACACTTAGAAAAGTACTTTTAGTTTTCTTGAAATTTAATATAAAGCCCTGTTTAGCAAATCTCAATACTATGCAATCTACTCTGGCTAACTGTGTGTTTAGGTCATCATCCATTAGATATATATCATCAGCATAGCACAATGCTTCTGGGTCAATATCATGTTAAATTGCCATTACTTGGGCAGCAAACAGTCCTAGACTATTCTTAAACCCTTGAGGGAGTCAACAAAAGCAACGTTGTGAGCAGAGCATGGAAAACGGTCAAATCTCTGCTTTCAGGTGCTATGTTTTGGCAGAAAAAACATTGGAAATATCCAAGGTTGTTTTGTGTTTCTTATGGACAATGTTGTTCATTAGAGCCGTACTGTGTGAGTTTTTAATTGCAAATGTGTGTGTATGACTGTTTAGATGTCTGTAGTCTAAGACTATGCTGTAGGAATGATCTGGTTTAGCTACCGGAAATAAGGGATTATTCATAGGAGATATGCAGAGTTCAATAGTTCCCTGGTACTAGAAATGTGAGAGAATTTCTCTCACAGGAGCTTTTGCTTCATGTTTAATGGGGTATTGTGGTTGCACTTGTGGGCTGGAGGTTATGGTATAATGTGATATGGTGACTCTTTATCCCAGCCTACATGGTGTGGTATATAGTTGGGGCTAGTGCAAGAGCCCATTCTGCGGCATATGCTTGTTTAACCTCATCGGCGACAAGCACTAAAAATTATGGTAAAATTACCTCCTATCCTTGTGGGGTTGTTCTTACAAACTCTGCTGGCCAACTGACCTCCACTAAGAGAATGTCATAACTAAGAGGGTCATTACGATGGCGGGCGGAAAAAAATCCAACTGCCATGGTAGCGGAAAATTACCGTCCGCAGGTACCGTGGAAACACCGCCGACCCTATTAGGATCAACCGCCAAAATATTCCAACCGCGGCGGTAGGAGGCATCGAAAAACCGCCCTTAGACGGCGGAGAAGGTGAAAATCCAACCGCGACGGTCGGTATCATAGCGGAAACACACAAAACAGCCGCCAGGCAGGCAGAGTGACCGCCAATGATATTATGATATCCCCGATGACACAGCGGTACGTTCCACTGTTTCCGACCGCCGCGGTCACTAACAGTAATGATTGTGAGATACGGAGGAAGGCCTGCAGCATAGCCATCGCTGCGGATGCTCCACCAACAAAATGGCGGCCAAGGAAAAAAACACACAATAAGGCCAGCAAATGCACACAGACAACCAGCCCTGCCCCCAAAATAACCTGAAACATCCCAATGACACACCCCCATGGCAAATTCAAATATAAAAATCACAGGACAAAACACACAGCACACTTGACAGCATTACACCATCTTGACGCACCCACATAGCTGAGCATAAAACCAGTCCCTTCCCTGACCACAATCTTTTGCAAAACTGATCAACAGAAGGAAACAACACCAGAGCACTAAGGAGAGCCAAACCTGCACACATCACACCACCACCACAACACACACACATACAACCTACACCACCCACACCACCCTCACAACTGCACCCCAAAACATCAGCACAGCACACACCATGGCACCACAGAAAATGCCAAAATTCACAGACACTGAGTTGACAGTAATGGTAGATGAGATAATTAGAGTAGAACCACAACTCTTTGGTAGCATGGTCCAACAGACACCATTAGCCACAAGAACAAACATGTGGGTAAGGTTAGTGGACAAGGTCAATGCAGTAGGGAATGTGCCCCGCAACAAGCATGAAATCATGAGGCGGTGGCATGACCTGAAGAGTGTTGTCAAGAAGAAGAGGGCCAAGAACCGTGAGCTGGCTGATGCGACTGGTGGAGGCCCTCCCATTCCACCAAAACCATTCTCTGCGTGGGAGGAGAAGGTGCTTGCCATACTGCATCCAGAGAGTCTGGAAGGAATACCCGGGGGAGTGGAGGCTGGTAAGTACCAACTAATGTATACCATGAAACTGCTATGTACTGTCTTGCACAACTACAAAGCTACATCCCTGAGGTACAAGTACACTCATCTGCACCCCAAAAACAAACACAGGTCACACTGATTTAACATCCACCCCATCTGAAACATCACAAAGGTAGACAACATCAACTGTGTTGTATGTGTCCAGGCAAGCAGCACTCCAACTCCCACCAGGCACACCCTGCCCCATCCCTCAGCAGGATGGAGCACCCCCTCCCACCCAGAAGCATGTTACAGCCATTGTGTTCTTCACCCTCACCTAACAGGTAGGTAGCCATCTTTCCAGGGAGGTGTGTTTGGAATAGGGAGGCCTGCACTACAACTCCCACAAGGCCCCCTTGTCCCACAGCTGAGCAGGATGGACTACTCCCCCCACCCAGAACCATGTGGCAGCCATTGTGTGCTACATCCTCACCTAACAGGTAGGTAGCCATCTTTCCAGGGAGGTGTGTTTGGAATAGGGAGGCCTGCACTACAACTCCCACCAGGCCCCCTTGTCCCACAGCTGAGCAGGATGGACTACTCCCCCCACCCAGAACCATGTGGCAGCCATTGTGTGCTACACCCTCACCTCACAGGTAGGTAGCCATCTTTCCAGGGAGGTGTGTTTGGAATAGGGAGGCCTGCACTACAACTCCCACCAGGCACACCCTGCCCCATCCCTCAGCAGGATGGAGCACCCCCTCCCACCCAGAAGCATGTTACAGCCATTGTGTTCTTCACCCTCACCTAACAGGTAGGTAGCCATCTTTCCAGGGAGGTGTGTTTGGAATAGGGAGGCCTGCACTACAACTCCCACCAGGCACACCCTGCCCCATCCCTCAGCAGGATGGAGCACCCCCTCCCAACCAGAAGCATGTTACAGCCATTGTGTTCTTCACCCTCACCTAACAGGTAGGTAGCCGTCTTTCCAGGGAGGTGTGTCTGGAATAGGGAGGCCTGCACTACAACTCCCACAAGGCCCCCTTGTCCAACAGCTGAGCAGGATGGACTACTCCCCCCACCCAGAACCATGTGGCAGCCATTGTGTTCTTCACCCTCACCTAACAGGTAGGTAGCCATCTTTCCAGGGAGGTGTGTTTGGAATAGGGAGGCCTGCACTACAACTCCCACCAGGCCCCCTTGTCCCACAGCTGAGCAGGATGGACTACTCCCCGCACCCAGAACCATGTGGCAGCCATTGTGTGCTACACCCTCACCTAACAGGTAGGTAGCCATCTTTCCAGGGAGGTGTGTTTGGAATAGGGAGGCCTGCACTACAACTCCCACCAGGCACACCCTGCCCATCCTTCAGCAGGATGGAGCACCCCCTCCCACCCAGATGCATGTTACAGCCATTGTGTTCTTCACCCTCACCTAACAGGTAGGTAGCCATCTTTCCAGGGAGGTGTGTTTGGAATAGGGAGGCCTGCACTACAACTCCCACCAGGCCCCCTTGTCCCACAGCTGAGCAGGATGGACTACTCCCCCACCCAGAACCATGTGGCAGCCATTGTGTTCTTCACCCTCACCTAACAGGTAGGTAGCCATCTTTCCAGGGAGGTGTGTTTAGAATAGGGAGGCCTGCACTACAACTCCCACCAGGCCCCCTTGTCCCACAGCTGAGCAGGATGGACTACTCCCCCCACCCAGAACCATGTGGCAGCCATTGTGTGCTACATCCTCACCTAACAGGTAGGTAGGATCTTTCCAGGGAGATGTGTTTGGAATAGGGAGGCCTGCACTACAACTCCCACCAGGCACACCCTGCCCCATCCCTCAGGAGGATGGAGCACCTCCTCCCACCCAGAAGCATGTTACAGCCATTGTGTTCTTCACCCTCACCTAACAGGTAGGTAGACATCTTTCCAGGGAGGTGTGTTTGGAATAGGGAGGCCTGCACTACAACTCCCACCAGGCCCCCTTGTCCCACAGCTGAGCAGGATGGACTACTCCCCCCACCCAGAACCATGTGGCAGCCATTGTGTTCTTCACCCTCACCTAACAGGTAGGTACCCATCTTTCCAGGGAGGTGTGTTTGGAATAGGGAGGCCTGCACTACAACTCCCACCAGGCCCCCTTGTCCCACAGCTGAGCAGGATGGACTACTCCCCCCACCCAGAACCACGTGTCAGAAAGTCCACCTAAAAATGACTACTGGACATGTAAGCAGACAGTGCATGCACCCCACCATTCCTCAACGAAAGTATTGAGCTAATGCCAACACAAGGCCTCACATCACAACAAAATACACCCCAATTAAATACCATTTTATAGTATGCAGACAGCTATGCGTATGTAACTGTGACAGAAACAGAACTGCGACTCAACTAAACCCATGTGTAAGCAAATCAGGGACCATATATGCACTGCACCGAATGCTATCTGTAAATTCCATGGGTGCTGAGCATGAAGGACCATAGTAACAATAAAAAGGCATGGTCTGTTGAACAATGAAATACAAGCACAGAACATTACAAAGGTATGCATGAGATAACAATGGTACAATGTCTAGTACATGTGCATATGTAACATTTGCCAGGAAGAGTAATCAGCAAAGATGCATTACATCAAGTTGCATAGCAGCCAGTTGTCAGATGACAACCTTCCAGTTTAATACAAAGAGCTTCACGTGGGGCATGGTATCCAATGACTTGTCACACCATGGAAAAAGATGTATGTACCTCCACATCATGTCATGACGAACATCACTGTGCAGACATACAATTTATGAAATACGTAACTGTGTGTTGCATAACATGTAAATAAGAGACATCAAACACAGCAAGCCAGATGGGTGTAAGTCAATGACTATGTACCCTCTGTTCCACAGGTGACCAACAACTGACTGCAGAGGACGACAACCTCAACCTGCAGAGCCAGTCTCCTCCCCGGAACATGGACACTCTGATGCGGAGTCCCTGGATTCTTTGGATGAGGAGCTCCAAGCCGGCCCATCTGGTGTGCCAGGGCGCAACCGGTCACATGACCCCACTGTCCCCCCACCATCAGCAACAACATCAACGCTGACCCCTGCTGGAACGACCTGTGCCGCCACCACCACCACCACTACCACTGTTGCCTGCAACACGCACCCTGCCCCAGAGGATGCCCAGCCCACACCATCAACTGTGGAGGGCAGGGAGAGTAGGCGTGTGGCTAGAGTGGTGAGGCAACAGGTCAGTGATAGCAGGGCAGGTGGAGGACAAGTGGGACTCCAACACCACAGGACACTGTGACCGAAGCCCTGGCTAACATCACCAGAGTTGTGGGTGCCTATGAACGGCGAACACCCATCACAACGCATGCGTTACATCGCATGCGTTTACATCGCAAGCTTTACAACGCAAGCGATGTTACGACGTGGACCATTACCACGCGTCCCATTACATCGCATGCGCTTTTAAAACGCATGCGCTTTTAAATCGCATGTGGTGTAATGGACGAGAGTCGGACGCGGACAGAGGCGAGCACCGGGACGGACGAGGCGAGGAGAGAGAGGTAAGGGAGATTGTGCATAGAGTGTAGTGTTTAGGGTTTAGGGCAGTGTCTGGTGGTCGTAGTGTAGGGCAGTGTTTTAGGCTTTAGGCAGTGTCTGGTGGTCGTAGTGTAGGGCAGTGTTTTAGGCTTTAGGCGTAAGGGGGATTGTGCTTAGAGTGTAGTGTTTAGGGTTTAGGGCAGTGTCTGGTCATAGTGTAGGACAGTGTTTTAGGCTTTAGGCGTAAGGGGGATTGTGCTTACAGTTTAGGGTTTAGGGCAGTGTCTGGGGGTCGTAGTGTAGGGCAGTGTTTTAGGCTTTAGGCGTAAGGGGATTGTGCTTAGAGTGTAGTGTTTAGGGTTTAGGGCAGTGTCTGGTCGTCGTAGTGTAGGACAGTGTTTTAGGCTTTAGGGTTTAGCCTTTAGGGTAGTGTCAGGGGGTCTTACTGTAGGGTATTGTATTAAGCATTAGGGTTTAGAGTTTAGGGTCGGGTCAGGGGGTCGTAGTGTAAGGTAGTAATTAAAGATTTAGGAGTTCGGGTTTAGGGGGACTGGGTTGTAAAGTGTGTGTTATGTAGGGTAGTGTATTAGCTTGCGGTGTTATTTCGGGAGAAAAAATCGCGATGTTAAAGCATGCAGGGTGTTTGTGTGCGTTGTGATTGTGTTTTGTATGCATTTCAATGGGGAAGCGAACTAATGGTTTGCGTTGTGAAAGTGTGCGTTGTGAATGTGTATGCGATGTCAAGACGGCGATGTAAATGTTTGCGATGTAAACGTTTGCGATGTAGCATCATACATCCCTATGAACGCACACAGGCACAAATGGGCCAGGCCCACGAAGATGCCCTGGAGCTCCAACGTCTGCTGAGGTCCATGGACAACCGTATGGGACAAATTGTGGACCTCATGGGCCAGTTAGTGGCGGTACAGAGGGACAGGCCAGTGCCACAGACCACACCTCCACCTCCCCCCGTTGCCACGCAGGATGACAGTTCATCATCCACCCCTGCGGGCACGGAGAGGGGTGACTCCTCAGACCCCACTGGCCCAGCAGACGATGCCCCCCCTGCCAAAAGAAGAAGGGGCCGTCCAAAGAAAAACTTGGGACTCACCCGTGGCAAAGCACCTGCCAAACGCCAGTCAAAGAACCAGTCAAAGAGCCAGCCATGATGGCAACACTCTTCACCCAACCATTGACTCTGTACACTGTCCTTACCCACACTGCCATGGTAATCCATTGGACTGTGTCACCACATCAATGTGGTGCCTACTTGATTGTCTCATCTACCATCACTGCCAACTCATAGATTCACCATTCACACTTATGTAAATATCCACTTCCCTCTCACATATACCCATTGAAAATAAACAACAATAACGCACCAATGTAGTTGAGTCTGCTCCATGTTTATCACTGTATGTGCAATGTTTACCATGGTTACAATGTCACAGTAGCATGGATCCTCTGTAGGCAAGGAGAGGCAGAAAGGACCTAGCAAAACACAACAGAACAAAAGTCACTAGTCAGGTGGTGGCATCACAGCCATCACACAACACATGTCCTCAACGTACACCAATATGCACACATTACAATGTGCAACAGTACCAACATAAACATCCTGTAGCTGTGCCAAACTACCCTGTATCCAAAACATAGGCAGCCAGCACTGAGTCAACAACAGGATGCAGTCACAAAGATCACATAGACCTTCACGCAAACAACTACATCAACAGACAATGGACCAGTTGTACATTGTCACTCACCTTCAAGTGAAGTAGCAGTTGATGAGCTGCTGACGCTGGTCGACACCTTCCTCCTCTCCACTATCCTCGTCACTGGACATTTGTGGGATCGCAGGTGGGGGCCTCGGCTGGTCATCATCGTCCAGGATCATGGGGATTCCTTTCCGTAAGGCCAGGTTGTGCAGCATGCAGCATGCTACCGCTATCTGACACACCTTTTTGGGTGAGTACATGAGTGCCCCTCCGGTCCTGTCCAGGCAGCGAAATCTCGATTTTAGGAGACCAAAGGTTCGCTCCACCACCCGACGTGTTCTCCCATGGGCATTGCTGTAGCGGACTTCAGACGGTGTCCTAGGATTGCGTAGTGGGCTCAGCAACCAAGGTCTGTTGGGATATGCAGAGTCACCTAGGTGTGAAAAACACATACCGATTAAGTGATACAACTGTGGCAGAGGACAGCATGGCACACACAGCACACAACTTGACTCTGCCCACTCACCCACAATCCATGGCCGCTCCGGAAGTAGATTGGCCATCAGGTGGGGCACAATGCTGTTGTGCAGGATGTAGGAATCATGTGCAGAGCTGGGAAACTTGGCACAGACATGCGATATGATCATATCGGCCTGGCACACCACCTGCACATTGATGGAATGTGAATGTTTACGATTCCTATATATGTGTTCCCGGGCCTGTGGTGGAACCAGGCCAACATGTGTGCAGTCAATAGCACCTACAACATTAGGGATGTGACCAAGGGCATAAAAATCCGCCTTCACAGCCGCCAAAGCCGCCCTCCTTGGAAAACGTATGTATCGGTCTTTGTATTGCATCATGGCCGACAGGAAATCCCGTAGCACCATGCTGAAGGTGGGCTGAGACATCCCCCTGCAATGCCCACTGTCTCCTGGAATGACCCACTAGCCAGGAAATGCAGTGCCGCCATCACCTTCGATTCAGTTGTTAATGCTGTTGGGTATGTCCTGCCAGCCCGCAGGTGTGGCTCCAACATGGCACACAGGTCTTGGATGTTTGTACGGTCCAGACGGAATCTGCGTATTACATCATCATCCTCAATGTTAGCCAGCAGGGTGACTGGACGATACACATTAGGTCGCCTCCTAGGTGAGATGAAAGGGGACACGTCATTGCAACAGAACATGAGATGTGCACAAATCCGTAGCTTTTGATTGACACAGCGCAAACATTGACTGGCATCACAATGCACCATACAGTGCAAGTCAAAAGTCGTGACACCTTGAGAAAACATTGTAGTACACTTGTTCAGTATTCGCACAGTGAGAACAACCAACATGGAAACTGTTTCTGTGAATGCTAATAGTCACATTTCAAAATCTTGTGTAAACAGCCCTGACAGTATATGATACAGGACATGTGTGAAACAGAAACACTGCTGGCTTCCAAGTGGCTGCTGTACCTGCCACACATTCTTGTGCAATCATGACAGGGGACACATGAACAACACAATTTGTCTAGTTCTGAAGGACTCATTTGAGCCACTGCAAATCCACACAAGTTTAGAGACACTCACATACATATTCACAAGCCTGTGCTAATATCCACTGTCATCAGTACACATGCCATACATGCTGGTAATCACAATTCAAAGTCAGTCAATGACTAATAATGAAAAGCATTTGCAGATTCTGTGTCACCGTGGATCAAGACACAATGACACCACTGCACAATATCATCAACAAGCAGACAGATTGTCAATGTGGCACACAAAAAGTGGATAAGGTACGTGATCCAAAAGGACTGTAGACAAACGTTAATCTGCACTTAAGTTGCACTATGACATGCAGTATGAAGGTAGCACTGCCCAAACACACAACTAAAGTCCAACAGTTGCCATGGAGCTAATCATCCAGCTGCTTGGAGACACAACAGTGCCACAAAACACAACCTACAACACCACCAGGACAAAGCCACACCAGTATACCTACAAGTCAGCGCATGAATATACTGAGTACATAACAAAAACACAACAGCCTTATACACATAACAACAGCGGATGTCATCGCACAACACAGGTACTAAAGGACAAACATCAAAAGCATCCAGAACCACATTCCTCACAGGCTGTCAGGAACAACACAGCGGACAATCAACATCCCTCCGCAGACAAAGATGCTGGCTGTGCATCATTTGTTGGCCTCTGGTACCTTCAAAACAACAAAAGTTAGAGTTGGATGAGTGTCACAGCCAGCCCTATCAAGGTATATCTCACCTGTCTTGGATGCCATCATTAGCTTGATTCAACAGCACCATCACTTCACCCACACTGCGCAGGAACAGCTTGTGCCCCAGAAAGGCTTCTACGCCATAGCAGGCTTATCCACTCGTGTTGGTTTAATATCACTGCACACGTGTCCTACTTGTGCACCCTGCCAAAACTGCACACAATTACTACAAATGAAAGCACACGCATTACATCAATGTGCAGCCAATTGTGGCACACCATCTACTGTTCACAGATGCCATATCAAAGTTACCAGTCAGTGAGCACCATCACCACTCTTGGCTACAGTCCATCATCCAAGGCAACAATCTTCATGTGAACAAGGTCAATGCACCTGTCCTTGGTGAGTACCAACGTAATACATCACCCACATCAAATCCACTATCAACATACTCACAACTGTGGAAATATACATGTAACAAAATCACATATGACAGGTCGAACAACATGAGCACATACCAGACACAATGTCACAAGTAACGGTGATAACATTTGGCACATATGGAGACAAAACATACCCAAAGGCATAGATACAAGTGAAAAATAATAAGGATGTACAGAATGCCAAGTGTGCCGGTGATGTAATTAACATCCTTGAGTATGTAGAGCACACACATGTCCATGTGGACATATACTGTTGGCTTTGCTACTGCGAACAATAACCTTACATGAAGGCTGTAATAGGTGATACCAAACAGACAACAGTGTGACATATGTGGTGAGTAATGAAAATAATGCTGAAATGTTTGTACAATCATGTACTGTATAGTGACATATTGTGTGAGATATGAATATGTGTGTAAATATTGGGATCAGATATGAAATTGGGGGTAATTATTTGGTGTCAGATATGAAATTGGGGCTAAAATGTGGTGACATATATGAAAATGGGGCTAAAATGTGGTGACATATATGAAAATGGGGCTAAAATGTGGTGACATATATGAAATTGGGGCTAAATTTGGGGGTGAGATATGAAAATGTGTGTAAATGTGGGCTCAGATATGAAATTGTGTAGAAGTAATGTGCCCCATTAGTTCTTTCAGTGTGGCATTTGGTGTTAGATATGAAGTTTAGGCTGTCATTACTAACTATAGCCCATTTAAATTCCATCAAGTGCCATGATATTTTGTAAGTGACCACTGTTCGAAGTACAGATCTGACCCATGACATTGACACAGCACAATGTGTCCATTGGTGCCTTAAACGTGCTCAAACAACACTGTCACGCCCATAGTCAACAATGTCATGCTGCACCCTCACTGTAGCTACCGCCTGGCACCAGCGGTGTGTCACCGCCATGGCCCAAGACACCATAGCGGGATTGATAGGCATATACACATGGCTAATGGCGGTTGGCATGCTCCGACACCCAGATCCCGGTCACTCATAGCAATGCATGTGCCCGGAATCGCGGTAGCTACCGCCTGGCACCAGCGGTGTGTCACCGCCATGGCCCAAGACACCATAGCGGGATTGATATGCATATACCATGGCTAATGGCAGTTGGCATGCTCCGACACCCAGATCCCGGTCACTCATAGCAATGCATGTGACCGGAATCGCGGTAGCTACCGCCTGGCACCAGCGGTGTGTCACCACCATGGCCCAAGACACCATAGCGGGATTGATATGCATATACACATGGCTAATGGCGGTTGGCATGCTCCGACACCCAGATCCCGGTCACTCATAGCAATGCATGTGCCCGGAATCGCGGTAGCTACTGCCTGGCACCAGCAGTGTGTCACTGCCATGGCCCAAGACACCATAGCGGGATTAATATGCATATACACATGGCTAATGGCGGGTGGCATGCTCCGACACCCAGATCCCGGTCACTCATAGCAATGCATGTGCCCGGAATCGCGGTAGCTACCGCCTGGCACCAGCGGTGTGTCACCGCCATGAACCATGCCCTTCCAGCCAATGGGAAGCGCAATCGCGGTTGCCTGATGCAAGTTTGAAAATCGCAGTAGGCGTGCTCCGCCACCGTGGGCCGGTCATTGGATGCACTTGAAAGATGCACCACCGCAGTACCGCACGCCTGTCCCCTGCGGTGTGTCATCGCCATGGACCATGCCCTTCCAGCCAATGGGAAGCGCAATCGCGGTTGCCTGATGCAAGTTTGAAAATCGCGGTAGGCGTGCTCTGCCACCGCGGGGCTGGTCATTGGATGCACTTGAAAGATGCACCACCGCGGTACCGCACACCTGTTCCCTGCGGTGTGTCACCGCCATGGACCATGCCCTTCCAGCCAATGGGAAGCGCAATCGCGGTTGCCTGATGCAAGTTTGAAAATCGCGGTAGGCGTGCTCCGCCACCGCGGAGGCGGTCATTGGATGTATTTGAATGAGGCAGACCTGGAACACCAATTGCAGCAGCTTAGAACCACAGAAATGAGCCCTGGGGGCTATATATATGTGTGAGGGAGCCACACATTGCCACAGCTCACTGAGCCTGCTGCCTGAGACCCCTCACCTGCTGCTGCCTCCAGGGACTGCTGCCTGAGACCCCTCACCTGCTGCTGCCTCCAGGGACTGCTGCCTGGGACCCCTCACCTGCTGCTGCCTCCAGGGACTGCTGCCTGAGACCCCTCACCTGCTGCTGCATCCAGGGACTGCTGCCGCCTCCAGGGACTGCTGCCTGAGACCCCTCACCTGCTTCTGCCTCCAGGGACTGCTGCCTGAGACCCCTCACCTGCTGCTGTCTCCAGGGACTGCTGCCTGAGACCCCTCACCACCAACTGCCGCTGCTGCTATCTCCTGCCCACAGTGATGACGAGGACTGAGAAGATCCGTGCCACTCCCTTCACCACCGAGGAACTGGAGGTCCTGGTGGACGAGGTGCTCATCCAGTATCCAAGGCTATATGGTGCGCCAAATGTCGTGGTAAGTATCTCAGAGTGTGAGTGAGAGTGCAGGGGGGGCCACACATGAAGTTGATCTGCTGCAGTATGTGCGTGAGAGTGTGGGGTTGGGTCATGCACTGCCTAGCATGCTGTTTCCAGGGGGAAGGTGTGTTTAGCCTATTCAACACGTTTCCCTGCCTGCACATCCAGATGTGAGGGAAATGTAATGTCTTGTCAGACATACAGTGAGGCTGCACCTTTTCAATTCAGGAGTCAGGACAGTGATTTCCAGTCTGAATGTCTGTGTGTGTCCCTGATGTCCTTCAAAGGCCCATCTGTGGCCTTAGCTAGTGTTGTTGTCCAGAGGGTAGTGAGGGCATTGTTTCTGACTCAATATGTGCCTCATCTCTAGTTCTGCACTATGCTCAGGACCTCAGTCCCCCAGGGTGACACTCTTGTTGGTCATTCACCTATGACACTGTACATTCCAACATTCTTGTGCCCAGACCCTTCCATCACCACCAGCATGTGCACATACTCGCATGTGTTGGCACTGTTTGTGTTTCCAAATAGTCCCTCCATGTAAAGATGAGATGCCCCACGTTGGACCTCTGTGTGACCCCAAATGGCCTGCACATTCACTGCCCAATCTGACAGTGACACAACACTGAATGTACAGAGTGTCACATATGTGCTTTTCCTCTTGAGTCTCCATCAATGAGCCATTGCAGAGATGTAGATTGCACACAACAGGCCTTGTGATGAGGGTCTGCGTTTGTGAGGTCATGTCCCTCAATGTGACATCCATGACACAGTGTGGCAGTTGAAGGGCAAGTGCTTTGTGGGCTGCGCAGTGTTGGGCACAGTGAGTATTCCCAGTCACATATGTAGTGATGTCATGCATGTCTTGTTATTCCCAGAATATTGCATTAGATGTTGTCAGCATACACATTTAGCTCTCTGCTGGCGTCCTGCATGGCCAGGAGATGGGCATGTACTGTGTCCACCCTCATACCTGCATGCATTAATGCGTGTTTCACACATGATGATGTTTGCAATTAGCAGATTTGTTGTCTCTGCTAAAGTTATGGCTGAAGTTGGTATGAGTCAGTGTCATGCTCCTGCACTGTGAAATGGTGGTAGGTTACACTGATTATTGCACCCTCTTGTCTCCCATGTCTGCAGCTCAAAGTCAACCAGCGCAAGGCCGTGTGGAGGGCCATTGCATGCAAGGTGCGTGCACTGGGTGTCTCCAAACGATGGCGCTCCCACTGTCACAAGAGGTGGGATGACATCTGCCCACTGAGCAGGAACATGGCCGAGATGACACTGGGGCTGATCCCTCGGGCCGGCAGGTTGGCGCAGCGCAGCATGATACCACTAATGGCACGCATTTTAGCTGTGACGCAGCCTGAACTGGATGCACGTCTGAAGGGGCATCAGCAGCAAGCTGGTGGTGAGTATTCTGTGAGTGTGACTTTGGGTGTTGTTTGGCTGCATGTGCTCCAAGCCTGGGCCAGTGCAGGGCTGTGATGTTGCTAGTGTGATGCAATGGCGTGTAAGTGGCCGCGGTGTTGGGTGCAGTCGTCATGCATTCCCCCAACATGTACCTTCCCATGTCATTGGTGTAATGGCCCTTGAGTTCACATTTGTAGATGTGGCCTTTTGGTATCATCTTCATTGGTGTCCTCACGGACATCCCATGTCAGGGTCCAGCAGAGTGCATGATCTGAGTGTGCCATCATCAATGTGTGCATTGCCTGACGTCAGATTTGTGCTGGCTACACATCTAACACCAATTTGCAACTGTAGTTGTGCCCCAAGATACGACATGGTGGATGGCATGTGATCATGGCCATTGTGTGCGGATATGTTGGAGTCTGTCTCTGTGTTGGACACTTCTGCTGGCTCAAGATGTGACAGTGGCAACATGTTGTGAGTAGAATCTTTTACCCCCTCAGGGCCCTAGGTGTGCACAGAGGGATATGTGTGTCTGGTTAGCTGAAGCCACCAACAGGCTAATTGGCTGTGTGTCCATCACATGGGTGAATTATGCAAAGTTTGCATTATGCCACAGTAATTTCGATGTTTGGATTGAGGTTGCACAATGTTACTGCCCATGGTGTTGTCGAACATGGATGATTGCTCATCATTAGTGATGCTTCCCTTGCAGATATTTGTAAACTTGATGCAAAAGTACTGATCTTACCTCTATCTCTCGCTCATGCAGCATCTCACATGGGCACGGAAGGACACGGGACGGACACCAGTGGTGAGGCATCAAGCACAACTGCTGCACACCAGCATAGTGACACGGATGTCACCAGCGCATCAGAGGGGGGCCGTAGTCTTCTAGAGGACTCACAGCCAGAGACGCAGACCTCTACGTCATCTAACGATGGCGATGACGCATCTATGTTTTCGGCCGAAGGAAACGGGGACTCTGCCTCCTCGTCCACCACACAGCGTTCAGTGCCCACCCTCCCTGCTACTCCCACTGTTGCTGCCCGTGTTCGCACCACAAAAATGGGAAGAGTGTCCTTCATCCCAGGCACCGCTGCCCCTGCCCCTGTCCCCCCTGCTGCCATCAGTGCTGAGTCTGTGGACCTTTTGCGCCAGCTGTGTGTGGGTCAGACAGCTCTCCTCATTGCCTTCCTGGACCATGACAAAAAATTGGCACAGGTGGTGGCTTACATGGAGGGCGTTCATTCCGAGTGGGTTGGCTACACCGGACTGTACAGTTTCTGTCCTCTGCAGTGACAGCAGCCATTCAACTTGCCCAATCCCATAGTCCAGCTCCAGTCCCTAGGCCCACCACCCTGCCAGTGGCCACATCTGATGATAGTGACCACACACCCCAGACATCAAGGGAAAGATACGGCACACACAGCACACTGCAGCAGCAGCCCAAGCAGTCCAGGCCGCAGACACCATCCCCACAGAAAGGTAAACCCACACCAGAGCGCAGAGGCAAAAGCCCTTCAGGCCACACCGAGGGCAAGGATGGCAAGAAGCAGGCCTCAGGCTCACATGACTTTGAGGCATCCCCAGCCAAGGACTCACCTGTCCCAAAAGTGTCTCGCAGAGACAAGCACACAGTCTCCGTGCCCAGTGACAAACAGGTGCCTGCTAAGGGTACACGTAAGAAGAGCTCCAAGGCAAGTTCACCCACAACATCTACTACCATCCAGAGCCCTGTGAAGCAGGGAAAGGAGGCCACTGTAGGGGGGACACCTGGTAAACAGGTGATGCAGGGGCAGAGGCAATCCGGGGCCAAGCGTCCCAAAGAATCCAGCACGTCCCCAGAGGGGGGACCAGCATCTGCACATGAGCCAGCTTTTGTGACGAGTGTGCCTGTTGTATACACCCCACTTGGCATTAATCCCAGGACAGGGAAGCCATATCAAATCCCCAAGAAGCGGAAGGGCACCCCTCCAAATTCTCCCACACACACTGGGTCTCGTGCAAGCATGAGTCCACCTCCACGTGCCACCACCCCACCTGGTCCTAGCAGCCCTCAGGCTTCCCAAAACACTGATGGCTCTGCCACACCTGGACCTAGCAGCCCTCAGGCTTCCCAAACCACTGCTGGCTCTACCACACCTGGACCTAGCAGCCCTCAAGCTTCCCAGAACACTGATGGCTCTACCCCAGCTGGGCCTCTCTCTCCCGAGCCAGTACCCCAACTGGCCCCGACAGACAGCCACCTCCCAGTCATACTGCCAGCCAAGTCTGAGTGTTGGTCACCCTCACACACATGTCTCTCCCACAGTGGTACCATGGACTGCCCATTTTTGACACCCTGAGTGTGTTGCTGACCATGGCAGGGTACTGTACCACACATTCCCAGTGCTGGATGTCATGTACTCACTCTGCACTTTTTACTGGCCCTTGGCCTTGCTGTTCACTGCTGTTTGCCCCTTGCCTGTGCAGCTTCTCATGTACCTCACCTGCACTTTGGACTGGCCACTGGCCTTGCTGTTCACTGCTGTTTGCCCCTTGCCTGTGCAGCTTCTCGTGTACCTCACCTGCACTTTGGACTGGCCACTGGCCTTGCTGTTCACTGCTGTTTGCCCCTTGCCTGTGCAGCTTCTCATGTACCTCACCTGCACTGTGTCCTGGCCCACTGGCCTTGCTGTTCACTGCTGTTTGTCCCTTGCCTGTGCAGCTTCTCATGTACCTCACCTGCACTTTGGACTGGCCACTGGCCTTGCTGTTCACTGCTGTTTGTCCCTTGCCTGTGCAGCTTCTCATGTACCTCACCTGTACTTTGGACTAGCCACTGGCCTTGCTGTTCACTGCTGTTTGTCCCTTGCCTGTGCAGCTTCTCATGTACCTCACCTGCACTTTGGACTGGCCACTGGCCTTGCTGTTCACTGCTGTTTGCCCCTTGCCTGTGCAGCTTCTCATGTACCTCACCTGTACTGTGTCCTGGCCACTGGCCTTGCTGTTCACTGCTGTTTGCCCCTTGCCTGTGCAGGATCTCATGTACCTCACCTGCACTTTGGACTGGCCACTGGCCTTGCTCTTGTCTAAATTTTGCTGCATAACTGTGTGAAATGTAAATAAAATAGAAATGTACTCCTGTTGTCTGCCTTGTCAGTGTCCTTGCTAACTAAAGGGTTACTGTGTGGGTATGGTTTACTGTGACACATGCTCTATATGCCACTTCAACATTGCCAATGTCTTGTTTCCTCTGATCATGTTGTTTCAACTTTGGTGTCCCAGACTTGTGCATCTGTGTGTGTTGGCTTAGATGTAGGTGTGTTTGCTGTGGACTGTTTAACTTCCTGGGTGTGTTGTTGTCTGTGTGATGTTTAGATTGTTGTTGTGTGTGTTCATGGTGTGTCACTCATCTCTGTTTGTAACTGGTATGTGTGTTGTGCACACACTGCTTGGTGTGCATGCAGTGCTGTGAGTGTATGTTGCCTTGTCCTTGCCTGTTGTGCACCCCTGATGTTTAGCTGTTGTAGCATGTTGATATCTTTGCATGTGCATGTGTTATGTCTGATGTGGCTGTGTGCAGTGTTTGTGTTGTGTTGTCTCATGCAGTTGGCAGATGCTCTGTGTGTGGTGTTATATTTGCCTGTCAGTGTGTGTGTTTTGTTGTTGTGTTTGATTCAGATGTGTGTTGCCATTGTGGTGTGCCTTACTTGTGTGTCTGTCACATGGACTGAGGTCTATTGTAGTTCCCGTGCTTGTTTTATGTGCCTCCTTGGTGTTTTCTCCTCTCATATTTGATGTGTCTCTTGTCATTGTTGAGCATGTGCAGGCATGTGGTACACTATGGCACCATTTTGAGTTGATGGGTGGTGTGGTATGTCTGTCTGTGTGTCATTGTAGGCCCATTTCTCCCTGTTTGTCTCCATTATTGTTTTGTGTGGATGCACTTCTTATATGTGTTGTGGTATGTTGTCTGTGCATTTTTCCTGACTGATGAGGTTGTGTACTCCTGTTGTGTCTGTGCGCCCATTGAATTTGCACTGTTTAGCTGCACAGGTCTTGTCTGTTATTGTAGTAGTTCTGTGTGTGTGTTTTGATTGAATTCTGTGTCTGACTGTTGTTTTTGTGCGTACAGTGGTTCTGCCATACCTGTGTGTGTGTGATGTTTGTGGATACCCCCCAGGGGGTGTGTTTCCTTGTCAGTGTATTGACTGGACATTATTGGCAAGCTTCTGTGTGTTTGTCACTGGTGTTGTGTGCTGCAGGTGTGATGGGTGTGGGGGTTGTGTGGAGGTTCATACTTGTGTTTGACAGTCATGGAGTGTTGCAATGGGCCCTGTGTGTTGTGCTGCTGACATACTCCTGTGATGTATTTGGATGCAGATGTGTGGCTGCTAAGTGTTAGACTTAATACCCTTCCTTTCATCCCTCTGCCTATACATGGGTTGCCTTGCTGTCTCCCTGAGTTGTTGCAGTGAGGTGACTGTGGTTTGAATTCACTCACTGTGACTGCCATGTGTGATTTTTTGAGCTGGGGTTGTGGTTATATGTTCCTTCCCTTGCATGTGATGTACACATTCTTGGTGTTTAGCTCCTTGCCATTCCATTTGTGTGCACCTCACTTTAGGTTTCCTATTTGTTGTCCTCCATTGCTGCTGGCATGTGGTCTGTGTTTGTTGCTGTGTGTCAGTGTGGGGTATGTCTGTGTGACTTGGCAGGCTGTGTGTCCATTGGAGTGTTTGTTCATTGTCTGTGTGTGTTTATTTTGTGCTTGGACTCAGTTTACTAGCCATGAGTGTGGTGTTGTTATGGTGTGTGGGTTCCCCTGGCCCTGTGCTTCTACGCTGTGTGTTACTCTGCAGCCACACCTGATGAAGCTGTCTCCCTAGTTGTTAGTTGTGTGGTGCAGTGTGTGTGTTCACCTGGCTGGTTATTGGGCATGTGGGAACACAGGAGGGTCACGTGGCATGTCCCTTCATGTTGTGGGTGGGCCTAGTGTGTGCAGTGTGGAGGTGTTGCCCTGTTTACTTTGTGCACTGCCCATGCATTGCGCTGGCCCAGCCTACTACATTGTGTGCATTTTTTAACGCGGATTCACCTCTGCGGTCACGTGAACTGGACATTATTTCAAGATCGCGGACATGGTGGCCTGGTTGAGGAGGGGTGGACTAGTGGCAGGTAGGACATGTGTGGCTACACCTGTGGCTGTGTTCCTGTCCCCAACAGGGTGTCTGGTGGGGGCAGGGACCTTACATCCGCCATGGAGTTGTGGGTTGTGTTTGTGTGCAGAGTTGTGTGATCGCGTACCTGCGGCGGCGTCCGCCACGGTCCATGGCTTGCTGGAGGTGTATCATGTACAGCGCCGGAAAGACGTGTAGTGCCGGGTCCATGGCGGTCGGCTCTGGTATTCTATTTTGCGCTCCGATGTGGTGCTTCCGCCTGCTCAGATTGGCCGGTTTCTCCGCTGCGGTGTGCCTGGCTGTTTGGCGCATCCTAATTTGTACGGCGGGAGGGACGTCATTCCGCACGGCGGTGGCTCTCGATTGGTTGTCACATCAGACAAGCGTTGTGAGTTCTTTTTCAGTTTCACATACTCTTCTTGTACGCACTTTGATCAGCCCCCTCTCTCTGATCGTTTGTCCGATGAGTCCTGAAAGGAATGAGAAGGACATATATCAGTGTACTGATACCTATCAAGATGTTTAATTGTATCACTGTTATGTAAATTATAACATCCATCAGAGATCTCCGGCTGAGGAGATCCACCACATCATTTTGTTTTTTCTTTATTTTTTGTATGTCCCAGCATTTTTTAGAAGACACTGATTCTTGTTTGACAATGTCCTTTTTGGAACTACCTTTAAGCTGTGGCTTATTTGATCTGCCTCCCAAATTATCTTGACCTATAGATGTATAGGTGTCCACAATAATTTTCGGTAATTCACACACCTGGTCCACTACAGCAACCTGCATGAGGCATTGGCATTTCACCAATGCTGCTGCTTCCCCTTTTATATTACTTAATATGATTGAGGATACTGTAGCAAAATTGCCAATTAATCTCATCCCCAAATCCAGGACCGGGGAAGCCCCGTATTCATTTTGAATTTGTTTTAGCACTTCCAGCAAAACGGCAGATGGTGTACCATGTCTTATGGTATATATTGCCGCAAAAACTGTATGCCAAGTGGGACAGTTGTCAATGGTGGGAACCATCCAAAGTGGCAAGCACATTGTGAGAATTTTATGTTTATCCTGGGGTCCCGTATGGTGAAACACTGCTTCAAGCTAATTTGTTTTTTGTGTAATCCATAACGGAATTTCCTCCCATCTTGTGAGAATCGTGCCCATAATAGCATTGATAGTTACGGACTAATTGCAGGCACAGCTAACTGTGGCTGGACAGCTTGAACAGTCCTTGCTGGGGCAGTAGTTATTGTATGCATAACAAACTGTGTTAAACGTCTGTATAGTGTAACAAGACCAGTTTAGAGTGTGTGTAGATCACCCGCACTAGGCAGTGCTAAATTTGGGAATGTTATGTAACCAGCCAATGCCAGCCATGTAGCCCCATCATTGCTGAGGGGTCCCAGCCAAATGTTGTGTAATGTATCAAGTAGGGTGCCTTAAAATCAATTCTGATGTTCCTGATATTGTAATGGTATTTCTAAGTCGTTATAAGCTCTGTATTGGCCTGGTAAGCCAGCTTCGTCATATGTATGAAATGTTTGTGTGTTAGCGTCTATTGCTGGAAAAGTGACCTATGAGTAGAATACTTCAGTTCTATAAGCTTTGTGAGCCTCAACTACGAAGGTAACATCTACACCCCCAGTTAGCAGGAATATTGATTGCATACACAATTGTAGGGAATGGAATTCAGAGAGGAAATAATTATAGTGGGGTATCTTTTTAATGGTTCAAGCTTGCCAACCTACAGACAAAAATTGGTACTTCCTAATAATATGATGTGGATTTGTCCCTAACACCACAAACGTCTCCATTTAAAGGTGACTAGGGTACCTTGGGCACATACAAGAGCTACTCAGGAGACCCGTTAAATAACTACCTGACCTATGAAAGTTGGTGACGCCATGTTATACGGTTCCCACTAGAAAAGGTAGGACTAAGCATTAGGACAAAAGAAAGACAACATCATTCCATAAATCTGGAGAGGGTGAATCCCTCTAAAGGATGAAAAGAAGGGGGCACATGACCTATGATAATGATGTGTTTATATGTTAGAAGCTGTCTCCGAGCGAGCAACACAAACATTAGGATATCTTGTTCTGCTCTTGGCCTTGAACGAAGTGTACAGACAATGTGGCAGAAAAGGCTGTATATAAACAAGCAGCACATACAGTGCCTTCTCAGAAATAAAACATGTGAAAATAATATAACTAAAACAAAGTCTGCTAAAACGTGTAAAATGTAAAACTAGAATAGAGAACCAAAGTGGGTCCAAGAGGGTCTCACTACAGAAGAACTGCTTTTCTGCTGTGTTGCCCTGCTGCCTGCTACCATCTGCCCTGCTGAGGAAGGACTGTACCCATCTCACTTGAACCCAGAATGACTCCAAGGGCATGATGGCTTGCCCCCTGTTCTAAGTCTCAGGTATATCAAAGACTTGTCGCCAACCTGCAACAGCACCTGGACTTTGCTTGCTGCAAGTATTGCCCTGCTAAGTGGTGCCAATCCAGTCCCAGTATAAAGTGCTGCTTGTACCAGAATCCATGCATCAACAATGCTGCACCAATCGAAACTGGCACATCTCCCTCGACGCCGACGCATTGCCGCTGCTGCACTACCGCCTGCATGGCGCATCATCTCCAGTTTCCGATGCATCTCCGACTTTGCATGGCTCGGTGCCGACACATCGCATTCAAACTGGCGGTTCTACAATGACATATTGCCTCTTCGCTTCCTGCATCTCGACTCCGTTGACAACGCATTTAAAGTACACTTCGGTGGACCAAGGCTGGTCCCTGTATCCGACCCACGCTTTATCGCGGTCGGCCTGAATGTTTGGATTTACCCTGGTCTAGCACAACCAGATAGCCCCGGTTGGCGTTAAGCTTTTAAGCACTACAGTGTCATATAATCCTTAAAAATTCATGACTCCGGGTATACTTTTTGGATTTTTGTTGTTTCTGTCTTGTTTTGTTCATAAAGATATAATCTATTTTTCTTACCTGGTGTGGAGTCTTTTTTCTGGTGTTTTCACTGTGTTACTGTTTGACGTTTTGCACAAATACTTTGCACATTGTCTCTTAAGTTAAGCCTACCTGCTAGTCTGTGCCAAGCTACCAGAGGGTGAGCACAGGATAATTTATAGTGTGTATCTGACTTACCCTGACTAGGGTTGTGGTTCCTACTTGGACAGGGTGCATTCCTCTGCCAGCCAGAAACCCAAATTCTAACAGTGCCTGAAGGTGCACTGCCGGCCCAGCTGTGGTCCTGTAAGCAGAACCTAAGCAATGCAACGCATCTCCCAGTAGCCACATCGGAACTGCTGCAGCGTGACGCATCCCAGATGTCAGACTTTGTATCATAGCCCACAGTCTCCTCGGAATAGCGTCTGTGATGCATTCTTGATGCAGGACTTTGCATTGCAATCCTCTCGTTGACAGTATCCTTGATGATGACACATGACTCTTCATTGCAGCCCCCCAGCTTCCTCAGAGCCACCGCTGTACCACGTATGCTCGACTCGGAATCTCACAACGCTCAGCATACCATGATTTAAGGTACTTTGTTCAGCTGGCCTAACTTGGTCCCTGTACCCGGCCAACGTTCCATCGTGGCCAGCCTGAACTGATGTAAACAGATAACCAAAGTCTGCACTTTGTGCTTTTAGGCACTATTTTTTCTTAATTCTTGGATTTTTGTCAATTGTGGTCTCAAATAATGTATTACATTTGACTCTTTTTCTAAAATGGTGTGGGATTTTTATTGTGTTGTGCTTTTGCATTATTATTGTTTGAAGTGCTGCATAAATACTTTACACATTGCCTCTAAGTTAAACCTGACTGCTTTTGTGCCAAGCTACCGGAGGGTTAAGCACAGGTTAATTTGGGGTTGCTTGTGACTTCATCCTAACAGAAATTGTTGCTGCTGCTTGAGCAGAGTTTCACCCCCCCAACCAGTAACCTAATTACCAACAAGTCCTATGTTAAGAGGGTTAATCCCACTATTCAAAATTATCAAGAGAATTTCTCCCAATATCTCTCCTGAATTATCCTCACCCACTACATTTCAACTCACAACCTACCCATGCCAATTCAAATACACCTAAACACTCTTAAACCTTTCTGTCTCATATCCCGGTTCATACCATTCAACTTACTTAGGCACTTTCTTTGGAACTCACTTGCTGCTGACCTGTAGTGTAATCTCTTGTATTTACAATCAACATACACATGCAAATCTCTTAATTTACTAATGCAAGGCATTTACAAAAGGTGAACTTTCACACATAAAATTATTTATTCATGCACAAAATGTCCCAAAATGCTTTAATATTGTATATGAAAAAATCCTACTCCAGGGTTGGGGAGTGGGTGTTATGCCACATGGATGCCGTCGAAAGTTTGGAAACACCCACAAACTGGGAATCTGTATATTCACAAATGTTTTTCTGACATGAGTCCTGCATTGAGTAGATCAGAGTGATACTCCTAGCAGAAGTAAATCCTTCCCCATGGTGTGAATATGAAGAAAACAACCCCAAAACTGGTCAGCGGTTAGTGGCAGACATGTCACCTTGAGGAAAATATATTTTAAGTGGAGAAAAAAAAGCAAACATTGTAGTCCACCAGTTCAAATGTCTTTTGTCATGTGCAGCTTTAAAATTCATCAGACTCCAAATGCAAAAAGCCCTTTATATAGTGACAGGTGGGAATTCTCAAATGGTTTTGAGGAGTGTGCCTGTAAACCTGC
Source organism: Calotriton arnoldi (assembly GCA_963921515.1). NCBI lineage: Eukaryota > Metazoa > Chordata > Amphibia > Caudata > Salamandridae > Calotriton > Calotriton arnoldi. The sequence continues at coordinate 174,162 of CAWUFW010018158.1, forward strand.
AACTCTCATGGGTTTCCAGGCATTCTCTTGGAAACATTTGTGAACACCATACATTTTTACATCTGCACCATTGCAAGGTCATAAACTTGCAAGTGCAAATTTTTTAATGTTTTGTCTGTGTCAGGTCCCCTGTTTTAAGTCTGCACTCAAAGTTCACTGCCTCTGAATATCAGCCGCGGCCTGTGCAGGTAAAAGCGGTGGGGTGGTGGGGCTGGGTGGGGGGGATTTTGACGGATGATGACGAGGTAAAATTAAATAAATAATTAATATCCCCTCATCATCGTCTGTCGAAATCCCCCACACAGCCCCACCGCCCCACCGCTCTTACCTGCACGGGCCGCAGCTGCCGAATATAACAGCATGATGGGTAGCCACTAGTCAGAATGCTACCACTAACAACCCGACATGTCCCCCCAATCCACTGAAAAAGGTAGGACTGTAAACAGGTGCAATATTACCTTAACAGCATGTTTGTAATTGTCATGTCATCATCTTCAACTACGATCCAACAAAGCGACTATTTTCTTTTGATGAGTACATTCCCAATCCGATTTTGACATGTGATGGGGTGACCACACCCCTGTTTTGGTTCTAAAATACCTCACCACTTTTTCCATTTTATTGACTGAGACAACTAACCTCTTCGAAGTCTATACTTGTTTGCTATCCCTAAAATCAAGAGACACAGCTGAAAATGTTCTAGATTTAACGTTCACTAAGATATGTTCCATTGTGAAGAAGGCAGAAGGAATATATATCTTTTGTGAAAATGTTTGCATAAACCAACAAACAAACAAAAAAGGCTTCCGAAAGGTGATGTCTGCAACCACCACTGGCTTACCTAGATTACAAAATATTTGGTTTTGCTCTTTCCCTTTAGTCTTAACAATGATATCAGTCCCCATTTGAAGATTACCCAAATCTTTCTAACGATACCCCAACCCTATTTAAAACCTTTATGTGTTTGGTATCAATAACTACAAAAAACCTATGAAGTAAATACTTGTTCCAAATTTTTCACTGGTATACATGTATGAGAAAGGGAAAGGAAAAAGATGAGCTGCTTGGAAATATCATGCAAAACAGAAAAGAGTCAGCCCATTACAGGTGTCCTGTCCAACTAATTAGAATGGAGGTCTGTAACTCATAGAACTACATGAAAGCTTGTTAAACAAAGGGTTAAAGCTACACAGCACCTTCTGAACTCTCTCAGTTTTGATGTGACTGACATAATGAAATCACAGAAACAAACCTCCAATTCGAGGACCCTGACAGAAAAAAATATTATGTGTATAACCCACACAAGAAACTAAGGGCCCGATTACGATGTCGGGAGGAAAGACTGTGACCAGTTGTCAGATGCTTTCCGCCCGACATCGTAGGTTTCAGTCCAACCGTCGTATTAGGATGACGGCGGTCGGAATGAAACCTGCGGGGGGATTCTGATGCTCCAACAGGTGCCTTGAGCCCGTCAGAGTGTCGGAAGCCACCATAATCCCCTAATGACGGCAGAGCCAGGCTCGGCTCCGCCGTCAGGATTATAATGGCACTTTCCGACAGCCTTTTCATGTCAGCCTTTTCGACATGGAAAGGCTGTCAGAAAGTGTCTTTTGTGGCCCCTAGCAGGGCCCCCTTCCCCCTATTGGCCCTGGGTGGCACCTATGGTGCCCTCCTAAACATCCCTGCACCGTGTGGCGGGCACCGCATAGCGCCTGCCACACGGTGCAGGGATGTTTGAAAACATCAATTTCCTAATGGCAGCTTGTGCTTCGGGCCTTTTCCGCCCGCTGCACAAGCTGTCATTGGGAAATGGATGTTTCCAACCGCCCAAAGGGCGGGTGCATCCAAATCCAGCGGTAGGCACCGCCGACCTATGGTCAGTTGGTTCCAGACCGCAACAGAGTCACACGACATCGTAATTAGTCCCTGAATGGTTTCTTGGGTCACATTCATTATTTCCAAACTCACTAGCGCACAGGGACAAGAAGACATATTTTGATTCGAATACGTTGTGTAAAGTAGGTGATGTGCCCCCTTCTTTTCATCCTTTAGAGGGATTCACCCTCTCCAGAATTATGGAATCAACTTCGAACCTTAAACCATATCACCCAAACAACCCAAGTAGTTCTACTGACTTCCATGGTATCACACTCCTAGCAAACCTGCATCACACTCCCAGAGCATCATTGCTCTTCTTGCATGGGTTCACCACCACTGACTTCAGTGGCATCAGAAGCTAACCACTCTCCTAAAAATGTTTCACTTTCCTTGACTTCAAAGGTATCATACTACAGCATCACAAATGGTTCACCTCAGTTGTTTTCAATGGCATCTAATTATACTATCACCTTATAATTTGTGGCCTATATGAGGAAGATGGCAGTAGCAAGCGACCTTACGGAGGATCCTCTTCATCTTTCTAATTGGTCAAGAGAACTGAAGCTGTGGTCTGATACCCAGGCTCTATTTTCATTCTTCGGGAGATCCTGACAGGAGTGTGTGCAAAATTTGCTTAATTTGCTTTTTGAGTAATTACATGAAATTAAGGCAAAATTAAGTGAAATTCAAATAATTTTCCGCTATATTTTAGCATGAAATGTGTCATCGCATCAATCTTTTTGGGCGAAGACTCATTTAAACAAAAGCCCCTCAAACAACAGCCATTAGTGTTCTGTTATTCCTGTACATTTGCAGTAAATTTTCATTGTGAATTGCATATTCACTGTATATTTTTACCACAAATGGCACATAATTACATGAAGTGGCATAATGATGGCATTTGAGGAATTTTGCGTAACAAGCATAATACGAAATTCCCAAAATTACACGAATCACACTGGTGTAGTTCAGATTTTGCCCAGGCCTAGTTCCTGACTGCATTGAGTCCAATTATGTAATTTCAGTGTGTGTGTTTGCTGCTCTTTATGTGTCTCCATGAGCTTGAGATTCATACTGGTGGCTGTGATTTCAGCAGCTCTGGGACCAACAGGTTGCCTGTGCCCATTTCAAGCACCATTCACGATGCCTGACAAGACTGGGAGCTGTGGAGGTCTAAGGCAACTCGAACCTGAACAATACGAACACCCAACATGATAGTCACTGCAATCCATGCCATTGGTTGGTTAATGAGTACATGACACGCCAACGGGTGCAGACAAAAATACCACAGCCCCTCTCCCAAGTCTGTAATTGTGGCATGTGGAATTTTGCTTCCATCTACGATTTGAAACTCTAGTTAAACCTATCTTACACCGAGTTCCTTTACTCTCCACTTTTACATTCTGACTGCAATACTGGAAAATTTGGGGATCGCAGTGGTGATAAAAACAAGGACCAGCACAATCAAAAAGCATTACATAGCTTGGGCCTCAGGTAAACTGGGTTTGAGAGTGCTTTTCCCCCTGTCAAAACACACTGTTACAGCCCCCTTGCCTTTAATACCAACATACATTCATTTGCATGTGTAGTTGGTAGGGGAAAGATGGTATTGGAAGAAGCCAATGTTTTTCTCTTCTCCCCCTTTCTATATTCTAGTAGAGAGAATTATTTATTAACAGAAGGGAGAGTGATTTTAAATGATTTAATATACAAACCAGGTCCAGTACTGCACATCACGCCTGCAGTAAATAAGGGTAATAATCAACCTGGAGCCCCTGTAGACCAAGAAGACTTTGAAATTCCAGAATTAGGCCTTAATCCCATAATCTAATCACTTACTCTTTCAATTCCCATTTTAGTTTACCTTCAGGGAATCAATTCAGATACTCTCTCTGGAGTATTAATTCTACAGTTAATATTGCAATGAAGTTAAAGAGTTTGGTGAAAAGGCCAAGGCATATAGGTGTGTTTAAGTGGAGTTGCAAAAATTCCTGATAGTGACATAGTGAATCCCCTACTGAGAACCTGTAAGGAGGAGAATGTAAAGAAAGAGAAAGGCGGGTCAGAAAGTAGTCAAGGGCAGCACAAGAGTCAATTAAATTACAATAAATCTCTCTCGAGCTTGAAACAGTCTAAGATTAGGCTTAAACCTCAGGTACTGCCCTTGGCCTCTTCAGCTCCCTTAGCCTTCTTAGCCCTGGATCAGACAGGAGTTATTATGCCTTGTCAGGAAAATATCCCATAAGGAGATCAGAATCTGACCGGTAGGAAGGGTGTTTTGGTGATGAGCAGCTTAGGAGCAGAATTGGATTTGGAATATTTGAACAGGTCATTGTAAAGGACTTTAAATACATTGTCGGTGGCAGACATGCCTAAGACTTATCAGGAAACTTACAGTATAGCGACTACAGAAGGAAGTAGAAGGTGTTAGAAGGCAGAATGAGCAAGATATATCAAGTGCAGAGGGTCAAACAATGATCCATTAATGAAAGTGTCTCCCTTACTGGAAGTGAGTATGAAACTGCTTTCATTCTTGCAAAATTTGAGAGAAGAAATAAAAGGTCTAAGGATAGGAGGTTAGATAAAACAGCTGATGTTATTTTGAATGCTATCCATGACATTCAAAAATAAGAAATTACAGTAATGTTTGTTTTTCCACCTAGAAGCTTCTCAAGGTAAGATCTAGTGAATATGTAAAGACCCTTCACTTAAGTTAGAGGACTTTACTACTAGGACTACATTGCTCGAAGCAGACTTACTGTCAATGCAGGATGGCATCATTAATATACTAAGACAATAGGCACCATGCAACACCTCTCTGCAATGAGTTAAAGAATGGGATTAGAAATCTGGGAAGTAGGGCTCGGGCAAAAATTTACATATTCCAAATATTCAGAGATGTCGGAGAATTATCAAGATTTATAGACTTCTATTGTTAATCTAATCAAGAAGTATATTTCATAGAAAGAAGGTGAGGTTGACCTGGAATGCATAGAGACTTGTTTAGGCTCAATTCAAAAGGAATAAAACCTAGAATGATCTTTGTTAATTGTTTTAAAGTTTTTTGGTGAAATAAAGTATTTTAAAGGAGGCACTTCAAACAAAAACAATTCAAACTGATAGTTTTGCATTTTCTGTGCAGGCAGTTATAGGGAAAACTACAGAACAGATACAGGGGAGGGTTAGGCTTAAAGCGGTTATAGACTTTTTACATTATTCAAGCAAACACGGTGAGTAGTAGATCAGAACTTAGGAGAGTAAGTTATTGAGTGTTGCTGTTTACCAAGACATCCTTCTGATCGTCCCAGATTAGAGCTAGTATTACATATAATGTGGCCAGAGCAGCAGAGGAACTGAACTACTGATCAGTAAATTCTGCTTGAGGAAGATGTTCAAGGTAACTTAGAACATGGGGACTCACAAACCTTTTCCCGGGGGCCGCAAAGTTTGGTCTTTGGTGTGACCGAGGGACACACTGATGCCAGCGGGGGGGTGTAAAGTGGGTGCAGGGGAAGCAAAGAATGTATATCTACTGGTTGAACTGAAGTGCACAAGGTGAAACCAGAAAACCTGGTATGAATCCCGGCTTCTCCACTTGACCAAACTGTGTGACCCTGGGGAATTGTTTTATTTTAATTTCCTTCCTTATTCTTCATTATCACATATAAAAGGACCTCAAAATACATGACTTCAGGATGCGTGCTTGTTAGACCTCGCACCATTGGCGTGGGTCTCCCCTGCATTTCTTTGCCTTTGCCTCCTGTGTTTTTGCTGTGTGTTGGATTCCGTTTTGCTGGTCTAGACACTTTGGGCACTTTGCCACTGCTGTTCAGTGACAAAGTGCAAGTGCTCCTGTTGTAAATTGTTGTTATGAATTAGTGATTCCATGATTGGCATATTGGATTTACTAGTCAGACCCTAGTACAGTGCACTGCGTGTGCCCAGGGCCTGTAAATCAAATGCTGCTAGTGGGCTGCAGCACTGATTGTGCCACCCACAGAAGCAGCCTGTAAAATGTAACTCTGGCCTGCCATTGCAGAGCCTGTGTGCAGTCTGGTACTGCCATATCGACTTGGCAAGTGCACCAACTTGCCAGGCTCTAACCTTCCCTTTTCTTACATGTCAGTCACCCCTAAGGTAGGCCCAAGGTACCCCTGTGGGCAGGGTGCAGTGTATGTGAAAGGTAGGACGTGGCAACTGAGGGTAGGTCTAAGGATCCGTTGCGGATTTCGCAACTGATGTGGGGAAGTTCCTCATGTTCTGATCTGCCGGGGATTGATGAAGTAAAAACTCATTTCTGACTGGGTAGAACCTACACTACTAGCCACTAGACAGAGTAAGGTACGGTGGTCATGAATTTATACTTAATATACTATTAGTCTAGGTCCACCATAATGTATATAGTGTAGATAGTCTTTTATTTTCTTAGGTCCTGAAGAATCGCTTCTAAAACTATAGAAAAAGGCGAAGAAACATGTTGACCGATTACATGGAAGAGCGCCGTATCTAAGACATTACCTTAGCATTGCGCCTTTCAATTATTTTTAATCAGGGTAGGAGACCCCACAATTAAAGTAGTTCTTGTTGGTACTCCCAATCCTGTTTTAATTCACACTTTATATCACCTATTTTTACATCTACACTCACTAGACCCCTCACCCCCACGGCACCAAACGGCTACTTGGAAAAAAGATCTCCGCCAAAGTGCCCCGCATTGGGAGCCCGTCAGGCATTGCAGCGCCGGCCAGACGAGGAGCAGCCCAATGATGAAGCATGACACCCTATGGGGTGTGTGAGGGCATTACATTCCAAATAAATGGATTCCCATTTATTTGGATGTAGAAAACTACTGTGACCTGCATTATCATTTTTCTGGATTGTTTAGGAACAGCACAATATTTCAGTTTTTGAATAGCATTTGGGCATTTGTGCTGGACCTCGAAGAAAAAAATCCCTTCTGTCCCTCTTTTTGTGTATAAAGGTAGGACATGCCCTGATGTGTGTGGCATGTCCTGATAGTGAATTACTGCCAATTTTGTTTTTCACTATTGCAAGGCTACCTTTTCCCATAGGACAGAATAGGGAGTTTGCTTATAAACATTCTTATGAACATAACTACCCCTGGGAACAAGGTAGGAAAATAAAGTTTAGTATGCCTGAACTCAGAATGTTAAAATGCATCTTTGTAGTGAGGGTGATTTTTACATTCTGTGTTTGAAAATACCACTTTTAGCAAGTAGGTATTTTCTTGCCTAACTATCCAGCGTAGCTTTGCTAGGATTGTGTATTGCATGTCTGGCTTTTTGATGACAGGGGCTGTGGCTCCAGAGAGCCTGATGAGTCAGGGCTGGGCTGAATAGACCTGGGCGGCATTTAGAGTAGGGGGAGGAGATTTCCTTTTACCTGAATGGGCCTGGTCTGCCTTCAACAATGCTGTCTCCACCTCCTGCCAGGAAGCTGCACCAGTGAGGACAGAACTGGTTTTGGCTGGGTACAGACACTCTCTGCCTTCAGACAACAAAGGATTTTTGTGTATAAAAAGAGGGGCCAAGACCCCAGACTTTTAGATCGCTTCTGGGAATCAAGCGGAACCGTTGCCAAGGAGAAGAGCCGGAGAAGCTGAGGAGGACTTTGCTGTTTGCTTTGTCACCTGCTTGAGGAAAAGATCTCACAGGGCTTGAAACTGAGCGTACCTCCTGTTCTGAAGTCTCAGGGACACAAAGACTTCACCACCAGCTCCCCTGAACTGCCTTGCTGGGAGTTCTGACCTGCAAAGAGGTGCCTGCTGTTGTTTTGGACCTCTAGAGAACTGTTTTCCGCTGGGAGCTGGAACATCAACGCAACTTCGAAGAAGCGAGACGGATCCACACCTGTTTCCAACGCATCGCCAAAGAAACCGTCGCAGCGCCTGCCGCAGCTCGAGAAATCGCCACATGCCGCATCGAGTGCACCGATCTCCGAAGTCCGTAATCATCGCACCGAGTTCGATGCAAGGCCTGCTGTGTGGCTGCAAGAGTTCACGCATCGTTCCGGGTCGTCGCGTCGCATTGTTGGGGGACGCAGTAAGAAACCGACGCATCATCTCCCCATGCAGTAAGAAACTGATGCATCACCTCCTCTCCGGTAAGGAACCGACGCATCACCTCCCCTGCGCTGCAGTAAGGAACCGACGCATCACCTCCCCCGGAGCAAGGAACCGACGCATCACCTTCCCTGCGTGTGAGGAACCAACGCATCACCTTCCCTGCAGCCCGTTTTGTTTGCTTGCGTGACGCATCCAAGGTACTTTGTGAGAAAAGTGCTGCATTTGCAATTTGCTTTGAACTGAACTATTTCTACCATCTGAAAGTCATATTTTTATTACTGTATTGTGGATTTTTGTCGTTTGGTCTTGTTTTGGCTTAGATAAAGATTACTTATTTTTCTAAACTGGTGTGGTGTCCATTTGTAATGTTTTCACTGTAATACTGTATGTGTTCACAAACGCTTTACACACTGCCTCTGAGATAAGCCTGTCTGCTCGTGCCAAGCTACCAAGGGGGTGAGCAGGGGTTATTTTAGAAGTGTATCCCCCTAACCCTGACTAGAAGCAAGGGTCCCTATTTGGACAAAGGTACCTACCTCTGCCAACTAGAGACCCCCATTTCTAACAGTGCTGTACAAAACCATCTCTTGTGCTTGGATATAATCACTAATGGCATTGTTGTCAGGGTGGGGAGCATGAATGTTTCTAAATTCATGTTTGAAAACTATCACTTTTAAAAAATGCCTCTGAATGCACTGCTATAATTTGATTTACTAGGGTGAAATGGTTCTACAGGTCAATGAAATACACTTTTTGAATTGAAATTGAAATTTGTACTTGTAAAGCGCACTGCTACCCCAGCTGGGGTTTCCTGGCGCTGTACGCATACCGCTGTGGAACCCTTCCTGGCTTTTCCCTGTGAAATGTCCACTCCTGGGCACCCCCAAGGTGAAGCCAGGCATCCCAGCGCTGGTGGGGCCGTTGTGGAGATTAAGCAAGCTATTGCCCAGAGTGGGACCCATGATTAGAATAGGCACCGAGGCGAGAATTATCAGGTCCGAGGAAATTGAGCCCAAGACCCGCCGAGGCGGGAATTGAACCCTGGTCCCGGGCCAGATCTCTGCATCAGGGTCTGCCGCTCTAACCATTGAGCCACACTTCTCCACTTTTTGAAAACACTATCATATTTTTACATGTTTGCTGTCTTTAAAGATGAAGGTGTTCCTAAAGTTAAGGGCCTAGTTACTTCCTTTTGTTTAACTGCAATCGACCTTTAAATAAGTGCTTGCTGTATATTGATTTTTTTTTAATGTTAGTGCTGAGTCGAGTAAACAGCAGCCCAGTGCTCCTGCTGATCTGGAGGCTGCATGTAAAGGTCAGGAGGGCCGCATGCGGCCCCTGGGCCGTACTTTGAGTATCACTGACTTAGAAGATGATGCAAAACAATTTACAAGTTTAATGTAGATGTATTGCCATCAAATGTATAAGCAAAGCCTTTCTTGGGGGATACTGACCAAAATCTCCTGGAGTATTGCGAAAACAGCAAAGGAGGAATGGAGGAAACTTCAAGAAGATTTGGCAAGGACAGAAGCCTCACTTATGGAGCTTGGACTTTTAAGAGTTGATACTGTGTCTTATCAGGTTTGACCAGTCAATCTTGACAGAATTAAAATGGGGGAAATAGCAGGCAACCACTCTCTTGGACAGTAGTCCAGAGCATAGCGGGATTGGGCTGCCTTTGGCATGGCTAGCACTCCCAAAAGTTAACATTAGCGAAGCTGAGGAATTGGAAAGAGGACAACTTTAGACCAGGTCAAAACTTCTATCACCACAGCCAAGTAGGGCTAGGTAGCTGGTCCTGGTGACCTCCCAGATGAGATCACATCCTGGCATCCATTGTTAAACCACCATTGTTAGTTTTGTTTAATTCTGTTTTGCAAGCGACCCTATACACCAAAGTTTGGATAATTCTCCTATACCAATAGTCCTGAAATCTGGTAACAGCCTGATTGTGGAAACTATCACCCAACCTCTGTCCTTTAATCAATACTTAGCTATTCTCAAAAAATATTTCAAATAGAATAAATTAAGCACTCCTGATCTTGACTCATAAGCACCAGAAATATTTAATCACATGGACACACATGTACAACTGGTAAGAGATCATTAAAAGCAATGGACCACTCCAAGTCATCACATGCCATAACCTGCCATGATGGTTGATGCTCCTAAAGATTTGAATCGTGGTACCTGACAGTTTCTTTGGCACACCTTGAGAGTCAGATTTATCATAGCATTGCATTGCCCTTGTGTCACATATGGTGTCACTAGGGAAATGCAATACTAAATTCAGATTTACCAAGCAACCCAAGGCACCCTTGCGCATGCCCGCGTTGCTTGGTAAATTTGGAATAACGCAAGGCAGAGCAAGTTGGTGCCTTTCATTACTCTGCCGTGGGAGGGCGTTTCATGGGTGGTGCATGGGTGCTCCCATGCATCCACTGATGGCTTGTGGCACCTTCCCCGGTTTACCAACACTGGTAAACCTGGGAATACGTCAAAATGCTACGCCTTTCCAGGGGATGCGCAACAAGGAGAAATATCTTTATTTTTCCTCGCTGTTTCCTATTTCTAAGTGTTTTGCATTCTGCGCCGGGTGCCCGAATTGCCTCTAGGCAGCAGACCGTGCACCACCGCAAGCAGAAAGCAGGGATGCACTATATATTGGTAAATATGTTGCATTTCTGCCCTCTCCCTTTCGCACAGTGCTGCACAGCAAGTTGTCTTGCTGCGTTGTGTATAAGATTGATAAATATGATCCAGAGTTTTTTAGGCTAGGTCATAATTTTGACCAAGTGATTTTACAACTATGTTCCAGTTCTTCGGTTGGGTTATTAGTTAATGCTATATTAATGGATAGAGGATACATAGAAAAAGGGACAAGACAGAAGTGGGAGGTCGAGAAAAAAGGTTCCCAAAATACATTTTCCCTATTCATTTTCCCATAGGAAAATTAAACAGTGATAACGCAAAAACTGCTGATTGGAATTACACCAAATTTGGCAGAAAGCTAGATCTTGGTCCAGAAAGCAGACGTTTTGTGATTTTGTGTATATAAGATCAGTAGTTTTTGAAAAATGAAGCCTAGAAATATAGAGATATTTTACGCCATTGAGGATCCGCAGAGCCGAAGGATCTTAAGATAAGATCTGATTGGCTGCCACCACATCAACAAAGATTTGGCGGCAGACATTTTAGGAGTCGAAACTCAAAGCCCTGTCCTGATAATAAGGCAAAAAAAAACTATGGGGGGAAAAGCCAACCCCTTTAATCCTGGAGGAGGGTTCCCAGAGGGACCACACACCCTGGGGTCAAAAACAATAAACTTGAATTCACTGGGATCCTCAAATCCACAGAATTAAAAAAAAGAAAAAACAATTGTGGGAGTCCACGCTTTAAAATAAAACATTTGGGCCAGGGCCCGGAGGTCAAAGATTTTATCATTTTTGGGAATGCTGCCCCCCTCCCTTTTTACTGGCCCTGGGAATCCCAAGGCTCAATTTTATCTAAAGGGGAGAGAGGTGCGTAGCTCCCCTCCCCGAGCCTTCATCAGGCTCCGGTAACCCCAACCCCTGGGTTAAAATTTAAATAAAAGTGAAGGGGGCCTTCATCAGACCTTTGGAAACCCATCTCCCATGCCGCATCTTAAATTTAAAGGGGAGGGGGGCATGCACTCCCTGATCCATTGTATATCCCCGAGGACCCCATACCCAGAGGCCGACTCTTCTACGGTGTCCCGGGCAGCCTAACCCCCAGACACCATGGTTTCTTAACTTAGGGGCCGATTCCGATCTCGGCCGGTAGGGCTCCGAATCGGATTCGGATTCACCGGATCCGATTCGGAGCCCTGTTTCCCGACCGAATCGTACGCGGGTCCGGCCGAGCGAGTACGATGCAAGCACCCGCGAAATCGCCGACCGACTCGAACGCGGCTTCAACACGCTCTGACCGACTCGCATGGACACGACTCGCACCGCGCTATGGAGACGTTTCCCGGCCGGGTAAGTACGATGCGCGCCGCGAGCAGTCCGATCGACTCGCGCCGTCCGGCTCGAAAAAGCTGTCAGAGCCGGACTTTGGGGGTCTGCGTCGGACCCCCCTGTACGCGTAGGTGCGCGAGTCGCACACAGGGGGGACCCATGGGTCCCCCCTACCTGTGCATGTACGCCGCGATGCGCATTGACGCGTACACGCTGTCGGGGGCGCCCTTGTCCGCCTCGCACCCATTGAGTCAATGGGAGCCCGCGTACGCGTTGTACGACAGGCTCCCATTGACTTCAATGGGAGTCCGACCGACTCGAGTCCGATAGCATGCGTGCGCATCGTACTCGTTCGGTCGGACTGCTAGGGTCCGATTCGGTCGGAAATTCTCTCCGGGTCCGGCTCGGTCGGGGAGATTTGCGGCCAGAATCGGAATCGGCCCCTTAGTCTTGGGGTGGAACCAACAGAAATGGGATAAAACTGAGGGTTGCATTACTTAGTCCCTCATTGCTGCACCAATACTTGCAACAGTCATCTCCCAAGTAATAACATGGGCACAATGCTAAGGTGCCATTGGAAATGGTCGACATGCACGCAGAACATAACTGTATATGACATAACCCAAAATAATAAGGGGCATAATAATTAGAGGCTTCCATCACGTTTGCACCATGCAAAGTGGTACATACGTGACCAGGACTCTAAGTCAGATTTATGAAGACACACAAAGCCACATTGCGTGGCTTTAAATGGCTTCATAAATCTGGAGTAAGGCAACGCAGAGCATATCGCTGCGGTGCCTTACTCTGCACAAGGGAGGCATTCCATGGGTGTTGCAGTGGGTGTTCCCACGCAAGTACCATGGTTTTTGACCCATTCACAGATTTACCAAACCTGGTAAACCTGGTAAGCGCCAAAAAGATACCCCACCCCAGTAACAAGGAGAAATATCTTTATTTCTATTTGTTGTTTCCTTGTTCTATGTGTCCTGCATTCTGCAGCACACTTAGAAAGAGGAAAACGCCTCTATGGATTATTTTTGTCAAAAACAATCCTGCCTCCAATACAGGCACCCCTTCATCATGGTGCAAGGGTGTCTGAGTTGGTGGTAGGCTGCCGAAATGGCGCCAGCACAGGCGGAAAGGACAGGAATGTGCTGTATTGCTTAAATATGTCTCTTTCCAGCCCTTTCCCAGTAAGGCAGGGCCGCGCAGCAAGGTGACTTGCTGGGCTTCCCTGCGCCACTATTTTCATAAATATGCCCCCTAAGTGCTTACTGTGTACTTTTTCTTTGTTCGTAGCTGATAGTCTGGAGGCTGTAGCAAAAATAATCAGCTGAATTCACAAAGCCATTTTCAGCCATACATGTATGTTTATGGGTGAAAATGGCTAGATTTTGCACCTGCTAGATATCCACAACTCATTTACTCCTATGTAATTGTAAGCACGGCGTGCAATTACGCAGGAGTAACCCCATACAAGGATCTGGGCTGATCAATGCGCGGTTTGCATCAAGGGTGGGAAGGGGAATTAATATTCCAGTCTTCGTGGAGATGAGGGGAAAAGATTTCTCCACAGAAAAAAAAAACCCCATTGAGAAAAATACCAGCATGTAAAAATGTCACATAAAATCAAAGGTGCAGGATTACAAGCCCCTTGCGTCACTTATGTGACGCAGCGTCGTCATAAACAATGCGCCACTATGCCACAGATTTACAATGTGACGCATCTAGTGAGCTGCGTCACGTTGTAAAGCCCTGCGCTACATTATACCTGCGTCAGGTATAATGTATGCAGGGTGGGCGTTCCGTCGCAAGGAAGCCCCGTAAAAGTGGCGCAGTGAAATCTACAAGATTTCAGTGAGTCACTTTTACGTCCCCGCTGCGTCAAAACCTTACGCCTGCTTGTAGCAGGCGTAAGGAGTGTTGCAGCATTGCAAGTATAGGATGCCCCTGAGCAGTGCTGGAGTGGCGTCGTGCTTGCGACACGACTCCAGCACTGCGTCACCTATACGCTGACAGATGCGTCATGCATCTGTCTCTCCTTGCGCCACGGTGCGCCGCATTGTAAATGCGGCGCATCCATGGTGGCGAAAGGGGTTCCTAACGTCACGCAAAATAACTGGCTCATCCCTGCTGATCTGCAGGGATGCGCTAGTTATTGTAAATCTGCACCCTAGTAGTGCGCATGAAAGCCTGAAACTCGTACATCTGTCTAGCCATACTACGGGGAATGTTTGCTAATTGCAAAAATGAGTAAATCTGCACCCATTCGTAGGAGTACTTCTACCAGTGTAGATTTACTACATTTATGTAAAACTAGCCCAAAGCGACCAATTCACAAAAAATAAGAAACGTAGGGGCATATTTACAAGGGCTTTATCTCTGCTTTTTTGGCTTTTAAATAGGGGTGGGCGGAATTTGCGTAGTCGCGCTACGCAAAGCACCGCGAAATGGTAAAAATCTCCGCGAGCACGCAAAAGTTCCGCGAACACGCGGAATTGCTTGTTCCGCCCGTTCGCGATGCTTTTTTCCTGTTCGCGAACGCTGTTTGCGTGCTCGGGGAGAAATATCTCGCGAACACGCATTTTGAAAGCGCGAACAAGCAAAAAATTCCGCGAAGCCGCGGATTGTGGAATTTTTGGGAATTTCGCGTTCTCCGCGGAACGCGAAATTACCCAAATTCCGCAAATTCCGCGAGCGGAACGGAATTTACCGCCCAGGCCTACTTTTAAAGCCAAAAAAGCGGAGATAAAACTATCGCCCTATCAACAAGAGGGTGCTAACATGCATTAGCGCATGTTAGCACCCTTTTACCCGACGCCTCGCTTTGCATCTCTAATGAGATGCAAAGTCGGCGTCACTGGGCAGTGCAACCTTGTAAATATCGCTGATGTGCACATCGCGATATTTACAAGGCTGCCAACGTATTTTAGCAGACGTTAGTTTTGGGCGAAAACCGCTGTTTTCCCCGAAAACTAACGTCTGCTAAAATGCAGATTTAGGCATACCTAATATGGGGGTGGATTGTGCTGATACGACCACAGGGTCGTATCAGCAAGGTTATCGCCGTTTTGCAGGGAACATCGCTGGAAAACCAGCGAGGTTCCTGCAAAACGGCTATTTCCCGCTATCGCTGGTAATTATATCGCCCTGGGGAAATGCGTTGTAAATAACGCGCTAACAGGGTGATATAATCCAGCGATAGACAGCGATAAATAGAAAAGCTCTAAGTGCGCTTTGCGTTTATTTATCGCCGTCCTTGTAAATATGCCCCATATGGATTAATAGCTCTGCCTAAATGAACTTTTACTACTATTTTGTCTTCCTCAACATTTCTGGGATTATGCCTGAGGTGGGGCACAGGTGGAGTTCCTCCCAACAGTCTGTTTTCTGTTTGCCCTAGGACTGCATCTGTAATACTGTGTGGTAACAGAATTAAAGGTGTTGACTCACATGCATGGTGCCAGTATGGCGAAATGTAGAGGTACGATCTATGGCTACTGCAAATATATCACCTTTGAGCGAAAAGACAGGTGGTTAATATGTAGGTTATTAAAGTGTATCTCTCATGTATTGACTTAAAAAAAAATGTGGAATGTGAAAATATTCGAATATCAATATTTGAAGGTCAAATTAGCTTGTTTTTAACTTTGAATTTATAAGAAGATCGGTGCTATGATTGATAATTGCGTTAATTTGCAAAAACAAAAAAAACATTCGTTTTTATCGGATTTGAGTAAATGGTTTATTGAGCCCATGTAGGCACAAAATGTGGCCTCGAGCGACCTGTATTACAGAAGATACAGCGTATGTGCCTCCTGTTCTTGCAGTAATGAAAAGTGCTGGGCGCGGGAGGGGGGAGAACAAAAAACTGATGCTAACGTCCATAGCACGCACTTATGTAGTATGGCCGCTTGTATTTTGTCAATGAGAGTTTTAATAATTGTGTGAGCCTACTAGTTAGCGTAAAAGCAGTCCTGCTGCATGCTCATTGCAAAAATGACATGCAAGTTGTTTCATCAATTCTAGAGGCCATTGAATGCCTAATTTGATGCTTTCTTAAAATATGGAAACGGAAAAATAATCGACGATTGGGTTTTTTGTTTTCTTATTACCGATAGTCTTTCAAAATGAGGAAGCGTCACTTGGAAACAACTTTTCTACAGTAGTTGTAGATGCCATTTTACAAATGGCCAGCAGGTGGCACGCTGTCTACATTGATTGAGTCCTGTCTTCCGCACCGCTAAATGTGCTGAATGGCTGTACCACCTAGACTTGCTTTGCTACTAGATGACATTTGACGTCATGCTGCGGTCATACTGGAATGCATTTTTTCTTTAAAATATTTTTAGAGTTGTTCTTACAATATATTATTGTGCCACTGTGCTTATTTTATTTAATCTGCACACTGGTGACTTGAAACTTGATTTTTTTTTTACAGCAATTATATTTATAAGTCATCATTGCCATCTTCTCCACCGAGAACATTTCCGTTCAATGAGTTATTTTCATGTTTGCCAGTCAACTGTATATACATTATATTCTCAACAAGTACACTGATTCAGTGAAAAGGTTAAATAGCGCATTTTTTCATTCTGCATCCTACATAAATACATACTATTTGTAGAACTGCAGTGGCTGGCAGGCATTAATCAGTGACCGCTGCAAAAGGCATTAATTTCGTTGTGTTCTTTGTAAGCTGTTAAAAATGACTGAAACAATAATGACTGATGGCTGACGTGCAAACCACCATGGTGCAGTCCATCTTCGGCATACAGGGGGGCACAGGGACAGTAAATGGCACTACCTTTAGCAGGACTGTTACAATAAATACAAATCATTCCACGCATTCAACACTGCTAATAAATAAAACAACCCCATTCTATTACATGACTTATGGACAACGATTTTACTGTTTCTTTTAAAAGCAATTTTGTTTCTGTTCATGATGGAAATGCTAATATAAAAGGCTCGACCCTACAGTTTTAATGGACATGTACATGTTATGTTTCAACAACGTGTGAAATCTGGAACTTCGAATCTTTTATTTCATGCATTTTACAACAGAGCTTTGTAAAGCGCTATATTGTCACCTTACAGGGGCTTTGAAACGTCGGAAAACAAGGTTAATACATCAGAACTCAGTAATGGTAGTAAGCAGATGACAGTATTAGTAGAGTCTAGCTGGATGCGAGGCATTATTTAACCAATATCAAAAAAGAGAGGGGGGACCAGGAGCTAGTTACTGGTCCAGTGCCCGTGCTCCAAACTAACCATGAAGTCAACAACAAAGGGGGGGGGGCACTGTTCCACAGTGAGTGGTGCAAAAAACGTACACACACTCCTGAGAGATTAGAGAAAGGAAAGTACTAGGTCAAGGACTCAGTGGAAAAGGGGGTGGGAGAGACACAAATTGTCTCTTGTAGCCCTCACACATCCCTGGGGATGTCATGCTTCATCATTGGGCAGTTGCTCCTCGTCGGGCCGGCGGTGCAATGCCCTACGGGTCCCCCGAAGGGTCACTTTGGCGGAGATCTTTTGAGAACTGCTGTATAGTGCATGTGGGTGTGTGACCAGAGTCCTAAGTGAAGGGTGATAGTGTGCGTGCAAAGTGATTAAAACTGTCTAAGGGTTACCAACCAGCAAAAATATTTAATAAAAAGGGTACCCTTGGCAGACTTAAAAACCCGTAGGTTTAGGAGTTACCCAAGGAGGCGTAATGTGCCCAGGTAACTACCAGGTCGACATGTTTCACGCCCTAGTGGTCATAACGATCCCCGGCGTTTCATCAGGACCAGAAAAACTGTGGAGGTGATATAGTGCACGAAACAAATATATATAAAAAATATATATAATAATTAGTAGAGGGGTAACATTAGCCCTCTAAACGGTCAGTAGGGGCAAAAGCATAAGAAATTATGGGCTATAGTTTGCACACAATAGTCGAATATGCCCTCTTGACCGTGACCTAAGAATTAGGAGAGCAGTGCTCCATAGGCTAAAGGCGTAGGGTGCCCGCACCTTACTTAGATATTTACTCGGGTGTCGGCTCCATTTGACCTGCCCCGTCCTGACGCCTGCCTTTTTATTAAATATTTTTGCTGTGGAACAGTGCCCCCCCCCCTTTGTTGTTGACTTCATTATTTAACCAATACCTATGCGAATGTTCAAGGCAAGTTTGAATACTTCCAAACTTGTAACTGTCAAGTTTAAGGAATAACAATACAGGGGCTAAGGCACAAAGGTAAATTCGGTCCTAAACATAACATCTGACAGGAATTCAAAAAAGGCAAAACTACAATTGTGTCAACACAGTATTATCTGAGTGTATTTCCAATACAATCAATGCAGCAGTGCTTTAAATGGAAACACAGGAGTGCAGGTACTCCTTCTCCAGCGTTGACATTTTCCTGTCTAAAGCTTCTGGTAGCCTTTCCAGAGTTAATACCCCAATTGTCATCTGGCAGCCTGCTGGGAGGTGTGAGTTGCTCCCAGGAAAAGAAACAAAAGGGCGTAGCTGGGAGGAGGTGACCTCCTCCTAACTGGATAATATGGGGGCGGGGAATGGGGGTGTCCCCAACTGCACAAGCTTCAAGGGGGCATGTCCTGCCAAAGGCAGATGTAAGTCACACTTAGATCTCCCCCTTCCATTGTCCAAGTAGCCAGAAAGCCACCAATCACAGTGGGTGGAAAATCAATTCCAGAACTGGCTTTCAGGGGCAGTTCCTCATTACCCTAGGCCCACCTCAAGTGTGTGCCCAGAGCTAAGGGAAGGAAAGGTTCTGCCATGTTGCATTTTGGCAGAGCAGTGCACTGTGGGATTGTTTAGAGCCAAGTCCAAATGTAGAGGGATGCCAATGAGGTCGATGTTGAGGAGCAGCCGAATGCCAACGAGACTTCCCTGGACACAGACTTCGGACTTTGCCCACTCAGAACTTTGTTGCTGTCAATGCAGACAGTCTCAAACTTCCCACCAAAGCCGAGGCTTCTACAGAGGTCCTGCACTCCGGTTGGTCGACAGTGATGAGCCCTGAATCAGACCCAGCCTGCAGCCCGATCTGCTGACTATCTTGTCAATTAGATTTTTCTCCAGAAAATCAACTAAGAAGGTAAATCTTCCAGCAGCACGAACCTGGCCCCTGTGTCCGACCCACACTCTATCTCCGTCAGCCTTAACTTTTGACTTTGACACAGTTTAACCTGTCTAGATACCCGTGGTTGGCGCTTTGAGATATTTGGTGCCAGAGACATCTAAAACTTTAAAAAATCATGTCTCCAGATCCCTACATGTCTAGTTCCTGATTAAAATGTGTACTATTTTTATAAATTGGAGAGGTATTTTTTATTGTGGTGTGTTTTTTACTTATTAACTGTTGTGGTACTGTTAAATGCTTTCACATTTGTTTGTATTAAGTTAAGGTTAAGCCTGTCTGCTCTATGCTACAGCTAACAAGGTTTGAGCTCAGATTTAAATTATTGAAACTTAACTGGACCTGGTTAAGGATTGTCATCATTACTTGAACAGTACTACCATCCACTTTAACTAACAATCTACTTTCTCACTTATTGTACTCAGATCATTGTCTACTACAATAGTGTAAGTGTAAATAGGTGAGCATAAATTTACAATTCTTAACACCACATCTATATATCTTCAAGATATACCTATATCATCAAGGTACATAGATGTGGAATCAAGACTAATAAATATTTACTTACCTATATGCAGATACCTTCACAATATCATGGTACTCTATATTCTGGATACAATATTTTGCAGGACGGTTTCAAAACTTCGTATTGTGGTCGAACACCATCTGGTGCCATACACGTCTGAAGTTCAGGTAGTTGACAATTTATAGTTAAATGATTGTGTTCTTCACATCACTGCTGCCTTCTGATGTACAATTTGGCAGGAAGAGTGGCAAAGCTCCTGAAACTAATGAAAAAAATGATAATAAACTACTTGTGCAGTTAGAATCAGTGGAACACGGACACAGTTTGCGCGTCATGGGAGCACTATTTGACACACACATTGTCTCGTTATAACAGCTGAAATTAACTATCAGATGAACGCATAGTTCACAACTGCAGGAAAGTTTCCAAGCCTTGCAAATGTTACAGGATTACGACCAACAGCCCCTCCACTCCCAACTATTAGTAAACCAGCGATTTGGCGACTGAAATTTGCAACAGCCGAGGAAGAGTTTCTCGCATACAAGTCTTAGTAAAAAAAATAAGGGTAAAGTTAAACTGGGAGTAGGAAACAACTAATATGTTACAATACTTAATATCTCAATAGTTGCTTTATATGTTGTGTTTATTCCATCAGCAATGTGCCTAAATGTTGTACTTCAAATTCTCTGTGATGGATGTTACCATGCCATACGTCAACACTCCATAAAATGTTAATAAAACTTTTTTTTTTAAAGTGGTAAGAAGAGTGGAACTGGGGTATAGTTTGCAACCTCAGGAACATTTTACGAGCCTGTCTAGTTTTTTTAATTTTTATGTCAAGGTCGGTAAACAATAGAGGAAATAAGGAAAATCTGGTATTTTTCTCCTTAGAAATATAAGCTTGAAAAATGATTATTGAAATAAACAGAGGGAAAATCGTGATGTTGAAAAAGAACACTAACGATTTTGCACACATTCTTGCTCCTCTAGTAGCTTCTGGTACAGCCAAGCTATGAAAACAGAAACAAATGGGCAGCATTTTATAGTTACACTTCATGTGAAAGGGCTGGTTTTTCCCCTCTCACTTTTCAATGCTTTATTAAAAACAAAAATGCTTCTGTGTGTTCTTTTTAACATGGAACTGTAAGGTGTACATGCATTGCACTGTCCCGGGGATCAGGGACATCTTAAGGATTTTAGGGGCCCAGGGCCAAACATATTTTTGGGCCCCCTGTACTGAACACATTTAAATGTATGATCCAATTTCAGCCCTTTAATGCCCTCTTTGGCGAGGTCACTGACAGGTCACAGGCCCACTCGTCCAAATTCTAAAGTTACATTTAAATTGTCAAGGTTAGTGATGTGTGTTTTCAATATTTAACATAGCAGCAGCTCACGAATATTACTGCAAATAATCTCCGTAACACCCTTGCATTTCTCATATGTGAGGTCCTGTTTTGATCTTAGAAAAACTTTTTTATAGATGTTGGATGAAACATAAAACAACATTGCCCAGCAAACTATCTGTAATAGACTCTCACACATCACTCACGTAAAAAAGAAATTAAAGGGAACCCATATTTAAAACAATCTGTTTAAGAATTATTCAAGGTCATTCAGGGCAAGACTCCCAGCAGAACAGAACTAGCTCTATTAGCCCCCCCCCCTGAAAGGTTGGGGCCCTGGGCCAGGGCCCACTTTGCCCATGCCTTAAAACGTCTTTGCCGGGGATGGCTAGGTACCCAAGAGAACACAGAACATTTCAAACTCTTCTAACATATGTACCTCCCAAATGGCTATCATTGTGGAACCAACCCTGCTTAACTCCAGCCCAATAGCCTAGAGTATGCATTTGAAAGAACAATGCACTCCATCCAACACAGCATAGATAAGCCATACAGTTGGATTGAGCTTGCGCACAATAATATTAACAACTAATAAACAACACCTATGAAAACATCCAACACGACACATTAGAAAGAATGTGTCACACACATTTAAAACTGCACATATATCAATAAGATCACTGCAACACTAATGACTTGGAGCAGCACACACAAAACATAAAACAAAACATATTAATCGAAACACCTAGCACACACCCAGCACAGGTCGGATATGTCAAACAATTGGGAACCAGCATGTTCCCAACAGGAAATGTCCAAGCTGACATTCCACATGCCAGCCAAACAACAGGGGTGCCTACATCCAGGTAACATTGCATAGACAGAACAGTAAAGGCATATTATAGCTTCCAATACCACCACTTACTCCAATTAACACACTCACATAAGAACACGCCACACCTTGCACAAGCCAGTCAGTTCAGATAGTAATCAAATACCTTTGGCAAAACATCCGGTTGCAACCACTTAAGCTCATATCCAGTCAATCTGTTACTTATTTAAACATATGTTTTTCAAACAACAGAACTTCAAATGCACGACTGGAGTTATAGTTCAAAAACCTAATCACACTCCTGTCTATGTCTGAATCCTCGAAATCATGATGAGAAGATACCACGCCCCAAGGGCACCAGAACGCCACATTAATGGCAGAAAAATCACCACATATATGTACATCTAACACAATCTATGTATGAATACGGTAAAGAGGACAATGATTGAAAAGGCATCAAACAGTACGTACTGCATTGCTGTCATCAGATATCATTCCAAAGATGGCTTGAGTGAATAGACAAGGAGGCTGAAGGGTTTAAATAACCAGTGCCAGTGAACCAGTGGCAGCGATTTCTCAAAGGACAGACCAAGGATTGAATAGGCATTGATACCAATTTTCCTCCAATTTGATCTACTCAGCAAAAGGTCTTAAGATTAATTTGAGATAAAAAGAGGCACTATAGATTTGTCTGTCCCTCTTTCTGTGTATTCACCCCTCATCTCTTTATGCTTACCAGACTCTTTTTGGAACTGTAGATTTACCTGTATGTTTTCTGTCTGTGTCAGCCACTGTAGGTTCACTTGTGGACGTAGCTACATGGGTCTTTCGGGTGTGCCAAGAAAGCTCTCTGGCCATGTACCTTCTTGCAGTGGTGTCAATCTTATCTTGAGGGTAGATGCCAGGACGTTCATCTCCCATGTTTTCTTTTTTTTAATGACAAATTTTATTAGGTTATCTTTCTTCGCGCCATAAACAGGAAAAGGAGCCATCAACACATGCATATGAACCAAAAGGAGAACTGCCTTGACCAGCCCCTCTTTATCTCCCTGACAACCCTTCCAGTTACAGAACAAATCCTGAAGGATTACAACCAGCAAAGCATATCACAACCCATCTATGCACATCTCTACTATATATCAGGTTTGCATCTTCAGATTCCATCATCTAATGCTTCGGTTACAGAAATTACTGGATCTATAAAAAATCCCACAATACTGGCACCAACTGACCAGATTTTTTAATGTTTCGGTGGGCATCCTTTGACCTCGTATATGCGCTTTTCCACACTCATACATCGATCCAGACCCTTCTCTCACTCCACTAGGGAAGGAGCTGGACTGTCCCTCCATCAGTGAGTTATATCCCTCTTTGCTACCACTAGACCCATCCACAACAAAGCTATTTTGTATTGGCTTGTATCTAAGTCTACATTGATGTGGAGAATGGTGAATTTGGGATCACTAGGCAACCTTCATCCCAGTACAGTCGGGACAACACCTGGTGCAGCACTCAAAAGAGTCTGCTGCAATGGTCACTAAAGTACAATAGATCAGCGGTATCTTGCTTTTACCCAGTTCCACTAGTAATACCTTCGCTTTGAAGGAGTTGAAGTCTGGTAATACTTCTGACTCAGACTCAGAGATATATTTAGTTAGTGCGTGTCTCAGCTGAAAATAACAGAAGAACTGACTGTGATGCAAACTGTATTCTCCCGGTAGGTCTTTAAAGAACTTCAAGTTCATTCCCGACATTACATCACCCAAGGAGGAAATCCTAATCAGGTCCCATTGTCTGAGCCCTTGTAGTATTGCAACCTGTCATAGCCACATGTAAGACCATAATGACGTCCCTTTAGTAAGTCGGTATCACCAGCCCCATTCTCTGAGAGCATCCCTCCAGGCATTTATAACCAGTTGTGAGGCTGGAGAAAGGGAAGAATCCATGTACATCAGTAGAATAGATGTTGAAGTGGCACCATCTTCGTAGCCCATTTTTCAGATGCAAACGCAGGATCTTTGCCTGTGTCATACCATCATTATTTGATTATCTGTAAGTGGGTGGGCGTATAATACACCTTTGCATCTGGAGTAGCAATACCTTCCACATATGTGGATTTACAACACTTTGAGAGGGCTATCCAGGCAGAGCCCTGGTCCCATAGGAAACTTCAAAGCATAGAATTAAGCCACTGAAAAAAGCAACGTTGAATGTCAAAGGGGAAATTCTGAAGGTGGTACAACAGGCGTTAGAGGGTGACCATCTTGAAAAATGCAGATCAACCTAAGAGTGCCAACAAGAGCCTTATTCCAAATTTTATATCCCCTGTATCCTGTCTACTACTGGTTGAATGTTTTTCATCAATGCAACTGAGGCATCTTGTGTGACATATACCCCAGGTATTTAAACTGCTCTGTGATCACCTCCAGGTTTTGGGCTCAGTTTAAGCATTGACACCAACTGGATAGGTCACTGTTTTAAATGTAGTCATGTGGCATCCCCAAATATATGAACAATTTGCTGGGCTCGGGTGCCAGATCATTCAAAGTCCATGAGGATCCCCAGAACATCATCTGCATAAAGTGCCACTCTGTCTGAAATGCCCCTTGCCCACCAGAGTCCCCTCAACTAGGCATCTATTCTTAACCACACCGCCAATGGTTCAATAGTCATGACTAAAAGGAGGGTGGAGAGAGGGCACACATACCTTTTGTATGGGGAATGGATCTGACACCTCCCTTCCTACCCTAACCATGGCCAAAATATTGATATAGAGTAGTTTGAAATATTTAATTAATTTAGGGCCCATAATGATTCTGCACAGCAAGGCAAAGTGTTCCCATCGTACAGAATCAAATGCTTTCTCAATATCTGCAAGTAGTAGCGCCATAGTGTGGCCAATCAGTTCACCATTGCCAACACATTATGGAGGCGTCTAATGTTATCGCTGGTGGATCTTTGTGGCATAAACCCGAACTGGTCTGGGTGGACCAGCTAAAGTATGCCTTTGAAAAGTG
Organism: Calotriton arnoldi; assembly: GCA_963921515.1. Lineage (NCBI taxonomy): Eukaryota > Metazoa > Chordata > Amphibia > Caudata > Salamandridae > Calotriton > Calotriton arnoldi. Next base: position 198,980 of record CAWUFW010018158.1, read on the forward strand.
GTTTGCCAGTGCTTTTGCTACTATTTTCACCTCTACTTTCAGTTGAGATATTAGGCGATATGATGAGCAGAATTCTGGTGGACAACACATCTTGTGAATTACCACAATTTCAGGTCTATGAAGGTCAGTGGCAGCCGTCCCTCCTCCATTGATTCATGAATAAAGTCAACAAAAAGGTCCAATATTTCAGGCACAAAGGGCTTAAAACATTCACTCTAGAATCCACTCAGGCCTGGAAACTTCCCAGACTGCAACTGAACCAGAGCCTCTCCTAATTCCAATGCTGTAATTTCATCCTCAGGTAGAACCTATTTCGGTTCCATCAGGGTCTTCAACAGGAGATCTGACTCCAAACTCTCTAGGACTGATCTGGGTGTCTTCCCTCTGTGAGAGCACAACTGGGTGTAATACTGTGCAAAGTGTTGGGCTAATTCTTTGTTGCCTCTGATAGCCAAACCATCTTCCCTGGAAATTTATGTGAATAGCTCATATTTCTGTAGGTTCTGGCATAGACAATGGAGTAGCCTTATACACCCGACTGGTAAATACGGTTTTGCATTCCAAGCTATGCTTTCTGTGCCTCATACAGTAGCAATTGCTGAAGTGTTGGTTTAGTGTGTAGTAGGTCTCTGAGTGTGGCATATAGTGGCGAGTGTAGGTTTTGGGACTTGAGTGCCAGTATTCAGTATTCTGGACTCCAGTTCTGCTTTGTCTTGTTGCAGTTTTCATTGATGGCCAGTTTGGAAGCTAACAATATACCCTTGCAGAGCGGCCTCGAAGGCCTCTCATCCAGGCTGACTTTACTGATCCCTTGTTGTTTGTGCAATATGTGACCATTGTTCCTTTGACATGCAGTCTGCTGCTCTGGTCTTGCAGGGTCCATGCTATGAGATGTCACCTCATTTCGCACCCCAGAAAATTCAATGCTTGGACGTCGTTCCACCGTTGAATGGTCAGAGAGGCCCCGTGTCAGTATTTGTACGCAAACTACCTTACGAACCTCGCTATAGGGCATAAGAAAATAGTTGAGGCAAGCAAAGGTTCCATGAGTGTTCTTGTGGGTAGAAAATATGCCACACACCCACCAGTCCCAACGCCCTGATGAATTAGGACATCAAAGCAGTATGACCTGTTGACCCCTCTGATCCTCCCCACTTATCCCAAAGACCCTACACCACTCCATTCCCAGGACTGTGAGGCCCAATGATAATTGGTGTATTAGTCAGATAATGGACTCTAGAAAGGAGGCTGTTAAGGGCGGCTGTGCATATACATTGATTTTTTTTTTTTTTTATTGATGCACCTGTGTGGCAGTGAGTGGTACTGAGATCTGATAAAGACTTTGGCAGCATTTCCAGCAACCCCAGAAAAATGCCTGCTGCTCTCTACTGATGAAGGGCTAACCCCAGAAACATGTGTCTAAAGATATACAGTACTAGTTGCACCCACTAAGGTGAAAACCTACAGACTACAACTGAAGTAGGTGCAAATATGTACTGCATTTACCATAATGCAATAGGGCATACTGGAGAGTGAGGCACTGTGCTCCCACCTGTTTCCCATATACATTGATTAGTGAGATTGGTTGTCCCTCTAGCAGGCTTGCAATAGCTATACATCATCCTAGTTTGTTGTGTATTACCTGTATGGATTTAAAGAATACCTAGCCCTGAATAAATCCATAATCCTCTTGTGAAGCTTGAATGAAATACCATTTTAAATCCCCATCTGGCTAAAAAGAGGCATTTATTCCTTACCATGTGGGACTATGGTAAGTAGAGTATTCTCCCAGAACACAGTCTCTTCACTTATTTTATAACTGCACCTCTCTTGTCTCTGTTGAATACGAATAGACCATTTGCATTCCACGACTCAGTTGGCATGTGACAGACCATGTCATAGGATTAGTAATTCAGAAGGCAGTATATATTAGCATGGAAGCGCATTTGCAAAGGGTTGCGGTGCAATGTGTGTCAAGATACACAGGGATAGAAGAAAAGGCATGAACATGAAACAAAGATGACCCCCATATTACCATCCCTATACTTCTTAAACTTGAAGCATCTGTCATGGCTTAGGGACATAGTCAGTGACAACAGGGTGGATGACACAACATATACTGTTGATTTATATTCCAAAAAATCCCAAAGAAACTGTTAAGTAAAACAATGCATACCAGCTAATACTTTGGGCCTGATTACAAACTTGGCAGGCAGGATTAGTCCATCCCCCACATTACAATTCCATTATATACTATGGAACTTGTAATATGGCGGACGTGATATCCGTTACATTTGTGATGGAGTATCCTATCCTCCAAGTTAGTAATCAGACCCTTGGTCCCAAACAATGGGGGGTCTGTTCCTTAAGGCTTTGCCAATGACCTTTGTTTCTTCTGCAGTCCCCATTTACAACAATTATTTATGTCAAATAACATTCTGGATGCCCTATATATCCATAAGTTCAGAAACATAAGTGCAGTAATAGTCGCATGTCCCTTGAACATTCGTAAGCAGCCCATGAGCAACCTTTATGAGATGGTCTGGTGGACCTATGGATCCTCCTCCTCCTCCTGGCTGGATAAGGCTATAAGTGCTGAGTAGAGCGGGTCCGATGTTGGTTACAGGAGCGAGTCCAAGGCTTTCTCAGTGAGCGGGATCCGGCAGCTGAGCAAGGAGTCTCACCATGTGGAGACTGCACATTTGGGCTGATCGCGTGCTGTTCCTCCACCCACTCTCAGATCACCTCCAGAATCTCTAAAAATATTGACCGATGAGACAGTACAAATGTAATTGTTCACTGGCCAGACAGTAAAAATTCTTGAATTAAACTTCCCAATTACCTGTGCAAAACTGCTTGGTCCCCAGTGTGATAGTTTTAATCTTGCCAATATTTTGATGTACAAAAGTAAAGGAGATTGTAATCCATTAATGCATGTTGTCCATTCTGAGAAATCTGATCTGATTATGTGATAATTGATAAGCCAAATGCCAGCAGTTCAGTAGAAGGTAGTATATCACTAAGGGACCGATTATGATGTCGGTTGGAAAGGCTCCGTACTGCATTCCGTTCGAATCCGTGTCGGAAGCCTTGTTTCCGACCAACTCGGAAATATTTCTGACTGACCGATTACGATGGTTGGAAACCATTAGGACTCTCATACTCGGTTCCGACTTGCGTCCAAACGGCATTCTGAGACACCGAGTTGGTCAGGGTGCACGGTTTTCTGCAACCTCCCCTTTTTTCAATGGGAGCCTGTGTTGTCGGTAGGGACACAGGCTCCCATTGAAGTCAATGGGAGTCCGACCGAACGGTGGCCGGAAACATCGTAATCGGTCGGTCGGACTCCCCAAATCCGATTTGGTTGGAAACCATTCCGAGACTGAGTCGGACGGAATGCTTTCCGACCGACATCGTAATCGGCCCCTAAGTGTCAGGGTAATGTATTAATGGGCTTGATTAGACAAATATTACAGAATATATCAATTCACAGCAAAAACTATGCTAGGCTAATTTTTAGCTCTTAAATTAATTCACAACTCAATTTAGTATTGAATAATCCTCAATCTTCTCAGAGGAGGTTTAGATTCTGTTAGACACACTAAGGTCCTGATTACAAGGGGGCCGGTAAAGGGGGATGCTATTCCCGCCCCTGGGATTATGAGGTTGGGTTTCGGTAGCCTTTCCGTGCCGGTCTTCCCGACACATAAAGGCTGTCGGAACTCGACTTTGGGGGCCCCCAGCAGGGCCCCCTTGGGTGCACGGCCTCCAGGGCCCCCCTGTTGATCCCTGCACCCTGTGGCAGGTATCTTGAGGTGCCTGCCACAGGGTGCAGGGATGAACTGCACCTCCTATTTTACAATGGGAGCATGTATTCCGGCCGGAATACATGCTCCCATTGTAAAGTTAGGAATGCGACAGAACAATGTTCTGTTGCATCCTAATTAGTCAGTCGGGTCAGCCGACATCGTAATGAGGCCTTAAGTTGGTCTCCGTGCTTCCTACTATCGTGCATATAGACCAATCTGGTTTTATGAAAAATAGACATTCAATGACGTAAGAATATTATTTCATGCGATTGAAGTTGGATCAAAACTACCTGTAGCTGCTGGTGTACTGCAATAGATGCATAAAAGTCTTTTGATAAAGTCCATTGGCAGTATCTTTTCCATACCTTATATGCATTTAACTTTGGCACTTCGTTTATTCGTATGATTTCAGTTCTATATTTTGGTCTGTCTGCCAAACCTTTCATTAATGGTCACATTTCTAATAATAATTTCCTTTTTAGGGGTACCAGATGAGGTTGCCCCTTATCATCTTTACGTTTTCATCTTGCTATTGAACCTTTACTAATTGCCATCAGAAATTGTATGGAAATTGAGGGCCTCATTATAAAGTATTTTCCATTTAAAACATCAGCTTATGCTGATAATGTACTTCTATATATAGGTAATCCTGAACCTTCCATTCCACCATTATTACATTTAATTCACACTAACTCTCAGAGATCAGGATATACTTTAAACACTAATAAAATAGATTTTTTCCTTTAAATGTTCATTGTACCCCAAATATGCTCCCAAAGAAAGAACTAATCTGGCAAAAAGATACACTTAAATATCTTGGTATATTACTTTCTCACACCATAAAACAATGGATTTCCTTAAGTTGTGATTGTATTCTTGCTCATATTAAGGACAAATGTTAAAAATGGTCCGCCCTACATTTATCATGGTGGGGATAAGTTGATGTTAGCACAATGGTTATTGCTCCAAACATTTTCTATCTTCTTTCTATGATACCTATTCAAATTCCTCTTAAGTTTCATAGAAATATGGACACATTTCTTTGTAAATTTATTTGGAATAACAAATCTCCTCGTTTAAGTTATAAAAAATTAAAATTGGCTAAGAGCACTTACTAATCCACGTTCATGTCTTTGTATTGAACAAAGTTTGATATCACCATTTCCTTTACCTGCATTGCTCACCATGGCTAACTCTCCAGCTTTGCTAATAAGGTGAGTAATTGAAGTCTACAAAACTATTGTTGCAAGATTTCCAATTCTCCAATGCACTTAACTTAAATTTGTCATTATGGTATAATCCTGTGTTAAAACTAGCCTGTCACTCAAACGTTTGGCAATACTGGATTAAAGCTGGTATTTTGTTTTAAAAGATATTTATCATAACAATACCTTTTTAAATTTTGATGAAATACATCAAAGATTTAAGTTACAGTTGTCAGATATTTATAAATATGAACTCTTATGTAGTTCCATCCTTGATTCATTTCCAAATAATTTCCCTCTAAATGCTACCTCTAGTTTAGAATTGTATATTCAAACAATTGCTTTGCAATCCCACGCTGTGTCATTGTTTTATAAAAAATTGAATAATTATGAAGGGGACAATATCAATATTCTCTCTTTTTTTTAGAAAAAGGAACTAGATTTGTAATTATCTCAAGATATATGGAAAAAAATTTGGTTGAATAGTATCTCTGGATGGCTGCCTGTTTCTTTATACCAAACTAATTCCTTCATACTATTTAATTGTCTATGGACTCCTTTGAGGTTATTTAATGCAAAACTTTTGAATTCTCCTAATTGTTGGAATTGTACTCTGAATACAGGCCCGTTACGACATATGCTATATGAGTGTGATATTGTTGGTACGTTTTTAAAAGAGGTTTGGAAGATCATTACTAAAATATTGAATATCACAGACAATTTATCATATAATGTATTAATTTGTAAATCAACTTCACTTTCCACCAACTGTATGTTATTAATAGCAAACCTCTAGATTTTTTAATTTCTGCAGCTTTAAAATCAATTAGTGCCAATTGGAAATATGCCTCATTATTATCAGTTCATGCCTGGTGGGCATGGATAGTTTTTACCAGTAGAGGATCTAATTTGACTATATCAGGCATTGTCTACAATGGTCCTGATTATCATTTATTTTGGAAACCAATTGATGATTATATTGCTTTACATCTCAAATAACTATTACTAAAAGTAATTACCTCTTTCCTGTATAGGTATATTGGTTAAATTTATTACCTCTATTAAGACTTATTTGTAATGATGATTTTATTTATTCTCTTTTTTCTTTCCTTTTATTTTTCATTACATAATTATAATTGTTATTGAATAGGTACTTTATTGGCTCTCACTTGATGTTATCCTACAGAATATAGTTTTATAAGCTCAGTTATTATATTGATGTACATTTGTATGTACCTCTTTTGGCGCTCTTTTATATATGGTCTTCTCATATTCACCTAAAATGTAATAAAATGTTTTGAACACTAAAACTGTCACAAAGGCAGAAATCATGAACCTACGAGAGGAAGATGTAGAATTGAATTAAAGAGGGATGAGGTGGATTCTAGACTACCAGCCTTGGTATTGGATGCACTGACATTTAATAGTGCTGTCCACGGGCTTCTGAACAAAGCTTTGGGCACCAGCACTCATTCTTTTACAAATTAAGCACTGTCAGCAAAACTAAATAGCCAATATAAACACATCAGTCACAAGGGAGATCTGAGTCTCCCGTCTATTCATATGCTCAAAAACAATGTAACTCATTTTAATAACATTATTTGCATTATCACTCGAGATGTTTTAGTCCTCACATTTCAGCTGTGTTTTAATAGTGTGATGTCCGTAAGGAAAATGTAGTGTATTGTGGAAAGTGAAGTTTTAAAAAATGTTGGGGGGTAATTTAGGATTACACCACTGCTCCTGTCACGGCAACTGCGGAGGCAAGTTTAGCAAACAGTTGCAGTTAGAATGAGTTCTACCTTTATGCAACCACCTGCCCACACAACTATTACGTCATTCACCAAGCAGTCATGCAGTTAGCTTGAGCGCATGAAGGGGACACACACACCATTACTAAGTCTGGGTGCGGCACTCTCGTAACACATCTCTGCCACCGTTTATATATATATCATGTGACCTCAGGGCAAAACCACAACTTCACATACTGCAAGGGGTGTTCAGAGTGACACCTCTGCGTCCCCTGTGACATTACTTTCCTCCTTAACTTGAGGCAAACACACAAAACATAGCAACAAAACAGTACTAGAAAAAAGAAAAACACTGGTGTTTGGAAAACATTCCTAGCTTAATCTCGTAGCCACTCCAAAATGAAAAATCATCTAGGGTTGGTGCTTGGTTTCATAAGCCACAGTCAACCCACTACATAGTCCTGAAACTGCTGGGAGGGAGTGCTATTTTATCTGAGATTATGGTGAGGTAGACCGCACTCAGAGACCTCAACGGTGGGGGAAACGGGTGTCTGTGGTATGGGGCTTAGGCATAAAACCTGTGGCACTTCTGAAATTGGGAAAGGCAGATCCCCTACCTCCCCATCATCATCTTCAGCCTCAGGTGGTGGTATTTTCTCTGGGACCCCAGAGGGAATTACCTCATGCCCTGAGGGACTCTACAAGTCCTCCTGGAATCTCTCGAAATGTGACACATTTCTCATCACCGTTTTATGAGTCCTTGTAGCCATCTACATTGTCCCTTTTACACTCATGACTCACCTTGGGGAACACTAAAATGGCAGGTGGAACTTGCTGCCAAGGTGACTGACGATCACGTACCAATACCGTATCCCCGACTTCGATCTTGGGGATGATAGCCCATCGGTGCTGGGACATTTTTTGATTTTGGGACTGTCTCTATCCTGTTGCCAGGCTGCTACCAACAGGGGCTTCTTCCCAGTGAGGATGGTGTGGTATTACGTCTTCCTCTTTCCATCCAAAACAGAGGATACTCGGAACACTAAAATGGCAGGTGGAACTTGCTGCCAAGGTGACTGATGATCACGTACCAATACCTTATTCCCGACTTCGATCTGGGGATGATAGCCCATCAGTGCTGGGACATTTTTTTGATTTTGGGACTGTCTCCATGCTGTTGCAGGCTGCTACCAACAGGGGCTTCCTCCCAGTGAGGATGGTGTGGTATTACGTCTTCCACTTACCATCCACACAGAGGATACTGGGAACTAAGTCAGTGGTGGGGTGAGGCAAGAGCCGGTATTCTTTCAGAAATGTATAGACAGCCATCTCCACGCTCTGCTGTTCAGTCTGAGCAATCCTGACCACCTTGTTTATGGTTCTCATAAAACACTCAGCCTCTCTGTTTGCCTGAGGCCAATGCCGAGTGATTTTACGATGCTTTGTGTTTCTTGACAGCAAATAGCTGGTGACATCCTGACTATTAAAAGGGGGACCATTGTTTGTGTGTAATTCTTTTATGAGGCCATGAGTGGCCATGACCTTTTCACACTTTGGGATTTCCTCCACTGATGTGGACGGCACAAACTCCACTTCGGGGAATTTCGAAAAATCATCAATGATGACTAACAGGTGACGCCCATCGGAAAGACTGCCACAATCTGCATGGCTCAGTGACTATGGATGGGGAGGATCTGGGCCTCCTGTTGCTTGGCACAAATCACACTGCCTGACTGTGAGTTCCACCAGATCATCCAGGCCAGGGAGCCACACCTTACTGCACAGCCTACTCTTGGTTCTGACCATTCCTTGGTGATGCATGGGCAAGATCAACCATCTGTTGTGTCAAACCTGAAGGTATTACCAGGCGAGGCCCACGGAGAAGACACCCATCCTCAGTGACTGAGAGGTCACCCCACATGTTGTGCAGAGATTGTAATGTGTATCTGGCCTCAACTGTGTTGTTGGCCAGGTTGGCAAGAATATTGGCCCATTTACCAGAGCAGGTAGCAACCAGGCAGCCTGAAGACAGTCATCGGTCCCCGTCGTCTCTATAATTTAAGCTAAGGAGGCACAAAGGGGTTGAGAGTGCTCCACTATCATTTTTACATACTCCTCCGTGTCCACTGCTTCTTGAGCATCCTGAGGAGAGATGGAAGCTCAACTAGTCTGCTGGATTGTGGGAACCTGGCTTATACTCGACTGAAAATTTTTATTCCTGCAACTGGAAAATCCACTTCTCGATCCTCGGTGTATGTTTTGTTGCCGACCCCTTGAATAATGGAATGAGTGTCTTGTGATTAGTATTTACTTTAAACAGGTGTCCATACAAGTATATATGAAAATAACGGCACCCCAATTTATGACGATTGCCGCTTTTTAGTGTGAATACCTCTATTCAGTTGGGGTAAGTGCCTGGCTGGCATAAGCTTTGGGAGCCCACTCTCCACACAGTTGTTTCTGGGATAGAACAGCTTTGAGGCCCGTGGGGATGGCATCCAAAAAAAGTAGTGGCTTTAGCCAGATCAAAATATGCCAATGTAGTGTCCTCTGATAATGCCTGTTTCATGGCCACAAATGCCTGTTCCCGTTCCACGTCCCACTGCCATGGGGCTGAGGCTTTGGTGAGTTTCCTGAGCACTTCTATGAACTGTGAGAGGTTCTACATGAAGTGACCACAGTAAGTCACCATCCCCAGAAAACTTAAAACTCCAGTGACTGTGGTGGGGCCAGGCGCTGCTTGAATGTCCCAGACCATGGCCAGATCAGAGGTGACGCCATGCACTGAAAAAACAGATATCCTCTTTAAGGAACTCACATTTTTCTCGGTGGATGGTGAGTCCACTCTCCTGAAGACGCTTGAACACCATCCTCTGCCTGCGGTAATGCTAATCCATGGTAGGAATGTGTACCAGAATGTCATCACTGACATTTAACACCCCTTGGACCCCAGCGAGCACTCCGTGGAAAATGTCCTGCAACACCTTGGCTACGCTCGAAATGCTAAAACTAAGCTGCGACCCGATGTTGGACGAGAACATTGTTATGTTATGTGATTACAGTGCCAGCAGGATCTGTGGGTAGCATGACCTCAAATCCATCTTTGAGAACCATCTGGATCCCGACATTTCACTCACAATGTCATCGACAATTGGAGTGTGGTGTATCTCCCGTTTTATGGCAATATAGGGGAGAATCATATCTACACATATCCGCACTTCCCCCAGTTGTTTTGGCTTTTGTGTGACCACCATGGAAGAGACCCATGGTGTCGGTCCTTTCACCTTTTCAATGATGCCTTCTGCTACCAACTTTCAAAGGACAAAGGTGTAAAGCTATCTGTCTGTGGTGCAGGGACACTGACTGCACAGATTGATCAATATGTAGGCATACCACATGGTTCTTTAAGCACCCAATCTCCTTGAAAATGGCTCAAACACCCCAATGAGAGAGTCCACAGCACTTACATGGATACCAAAAGTGAACTGTAACAACTGGAGTTGTTCAACGGAGTGACAGCTGTGTAGCATGTTGGAACCAATTTTGGTGACATAGATCTTGGCTTTGGTGGATCGTCCCTGATACTCAATGACAGATGTCAAAACTCTAGCAAGTAGGAGAAAGGTGGTGGTGCCAAACGCGTACATTCTGGTGGTTGTGAAGCAGAGAGCTGAAGGCCTGGGCATCACTTGTAGCAACGCTAAAGGCAAAATGTTGATGGAGGCCCCTTTGTACACTAGCGCTGTTATGTGCTGGCCCTCCAGCCGGACTTGGCAACATGGCCCATGAGAGTTCCATGACATGTATCACATGCACAGTGCCTTCTGCGGTGGTGTCACCCATGTCTTCGTCGTCATCATCAGCCCTCACTGACTATGTTTCCACACTGTTAGCTGCTTTCCTTTTGGGTGTTTTCATCATAGGAGCAGACTGACAGACCTTATCATAATGATTCACCATTTTGCATGATGAGCTTTTTCTCCCCTTGACAGTTCTTTTACCAGCATGTGAGGTGGCACCCCCACACCACTGACATGGCTGGCTGAGCTGGGACAACTTCGGGTGTTCACGTCTGCTTCAGTCTGCTTAGGTATCACAGGTCACTAGATTGACCAGCTCCTTATTGATGGTGCATTGGAGCATAGCCTCCATGTGAGCCACTCTGGCTTTTGAAAGTTTCTTTGACCTGCCCAAAGTGAGGATGTCTGTCATGCTCATGCCCGGGGCCTGTAGAAGTTTCTCCCACAATGTGACCGAGAAGCAACCCCATTTGAACTGCACCCAGATCTCAACAAGTTCATTGGTTAGGGTGCAGGTGCTTGCAAGTTCTTGGAGTCTCACATAGAACTCATGCACCAATTCCACAGGTGTCTGTTGGGCCTATTGGAGCAGGAAATACTCCTAATTGGGGTTGGCCAAAGAGCAAAATGCACCGTCAGTAGCGCCTTAATGTAGCATAAGTAAAAGGCGGACTGGCCTCAGCCACCAGCTTCGAAAGTTTATGTATGTGAGCCCCACTTAGATGTAGAAGCATGGATAGGAGGCTCTCGGCCTCAAGTCCCACGGCTGCAAACTGCGTTTCTAGGCAGTCCACCCATGTGGCCCACTTTGCAGCTTGGGAGGGAGGGGCACCTGGGATGTCGAATGGTTCAATAGCTGGGACAGACCACATGATGTTTCCCCTGTCACCACTGCTCAGGCACAGGACACAGCCACGGTGATGCTTCGGTCAGGTGCTTCTCAGACTGTGTGGTGAGATGCCATGTCAAGGCCCAATTTGCCTCTTTGTGGGGCACATGCTGGTGCCTAAAGTTCTAGTGCAGGCAGACAACATATCACCAGTCGAAAGAACAAACCAGTCTATGGTCCACCAACTTGTCCAAACATGACCACAGTCGGAATGCAGGTGCCTGCCATAATTATACACCTTGGCTGACCAGGGCCTTGGCACCTTCTCCGTGGGGGGCTGCACTGCTCCTGGGCCCCACAGCCCACATTACACCTAGGGGCACCAAAATGACAGCTGGGCAGGGGCCACCGCGAGGAACAGCACACCTGTTCTGTGCAGCGATGCGCCAACTGCAACAGCCCACAAATGCCCACCGCACTGACAATCAATGCCGCCAAGGGATCCCTTGGGGGAGGCAACCAGGAGATACGGCCAAACAAGACGTCCTTGCCACTACTGCAAGGCCAAAGGTCACAGCCAAAACTCCAAATGCCAGGCTGATGAGTGTGGAGGATAAGCACTCAAGTTTGACAGCGCAAAACAGGCCCTCCAAACGAGGGGCAAGGCAGCATGGAGAAGAGCCATCCTTGTTGCTAATTGTTGCGTCATTCCATAAATGGTCACGCAGTTTGCTTGGGGTTGCTTGTGCGCATGAAGGATACACACACACCGTTACTGAGTTTGGGTGAGGCACTACCTTTACACGGCTCCTCACCGTTTATTTATATATCAAGATCATGTGATCTCAGTTCAAAACCACAACTGCACATCCTGCAAGCGGTGCACAGGGGGAGATCCTTACAGCCCCCACAACAGTACACCGACTACAAAGAATGTCTTAGTTTCATACTGTTAAGTTCCATTTATATTGTTTCTCCATAAAACCAAAAAGTAGAATAAGGAAAGACTCTTTAAATCCTCTTCAATAAACACAGTGGTACATATCTTAAAGAGTCATGATCGAAGCGTTCTGATGTTAAAAAGTCTGGACAAGTGCATTGTGGTATCTGAAGTTTATGGTGAAACAAACTCTGTGAAGACAAGTACAGATCTAACTGCAAATGTTTGTGTTTCATGTTCAATTTAGCTCAGTAAGCGGTGCTAACCCTTTATGGTACAAGTAATTTATAGTGGAAAAAAACTACAGATACTAATGTATTAAACTCAAAATTATGCTAGGAGCGTAGAAAATGGCCCATGTAGCTGGTATCCATACAGCTATTTTTCTATGAACTTAAAGATTATATTAAAACAGGCATATTTGTACTATACCTTGTTTGCTACTTGTAAAATAACAAAGAAAATACCAAATCCTTCTCATAACTAATAACGTTTAACTGTACTTGTTTCTGCCCCTCAAATGCATTCTGGTATTCGTAGTCACAACATATATCTCAAAGATTGATATGTTTGTGTTACCCCTTTCAGACTGTGAAAGATAATTATGTTGGAAAAAAATCTGTTTCAACATCTGAAATCCTTCTTGTAATTAATAACATTGAATACAAATATGAACATTAAATGAAGAAGGCATATGTTTAAAGGATGTTGCCTAACAATGTGTGTTTTTTGCTCTCAAGCCTAGTGCATTGTGGTATGTTTTATAACAGTGTAAATCGCAAATTGTGATAGGACTATTTTATCCCCTTCAGAATATGATAGTTAATCATGCCTCCAGATAATCTACTTAATAATTTGCTTAAACTGCCATCCCAACGAGGAAATCTTTTATTTAAGAAAACAAATCATTTATACTTAGTCATTCAATACAATACAATACAAACTGTCCAAAATATTTCTTGTTGCGAAATAATTTTGAAACAATCACCCCCTTCGGACACGTCATCAATAGCCTTAAGTGTATGAAACCTCAATTTTTCCCCCGTGTTGGGGTATTGAACTACATCACCTCTAAGACTGTTATTACAATGGCAACATTCCAGGCAAGGGAATGTATCTCTCTTTAATTGTTTCTTTGCAGATTGAGTACCATGTGTTTTAATAATCATATCCTTGATGTTTCTACTCCTGTTGTAGGGAAAGGTAGCATCTCCCTCAGACAAATCTTCAAGTTCATTATCAGCTTGAAAAGTATACCAGTATTTCTTCACTATACATCTGATTTTATGGTGTTGTCAGACAGATGTACTAAGACTGGATTCTCAAAAACTGTCGCAAATAACACACTTCAATTTTTTGAGATGTCAATCTTATTTTGCGAACCAACCTATGTACTGATAGGTCTGTTTGTAATTTAGGGTATTGCAGGGGGTCATAGAACAAACTGCTTAAGTAATGCTCATTATGCCGGTCACATTTTGCGACCCCATGTGGTTGACTACAATCACAAGGTTAGTTTCCTGCAAAGGACAGCAGACCAACATCCCTGTGATTGCATTTCAAAATGAAAAATGTCCCCTTTTGGGGAAGATGCCCAAAAGAAACCCATTCCCCTTTGCGAATCAGGTACTAAACTAACTTGGGAGTTGGCAACTGTCAAATGGTTTGCGATTGGAATTGGAATTGCAATCACAATCCATTGATGCATACCTTACTGACTCTCAATTTGAAACGAGTGCTCAAAATATGCCTTCCCAAATCGTGATTTGTTAGGGGTTGTAAATCCTGTTTTGCAATTTGGAAAATCTTTCAGCTTGCGAATCATGAAAACTGCTGCCAGAGCAAAGACAATAGCTTAGGCCTTTTGACAGAAAGACCTTGGTGTGAGGTATGTGACTAATCTCAGCTCAGGAAAAGCAATTGGAGTAGGTTCAGGAACTTCATTAACTTGAAACGGAACAGGATGATGTCTGACTTTTCATAGTTAAGTGTAAAGTCAAATCTAGCAATTAGAAACCTTTGATCCCAGGGTACTGTGTTGCTATTGTAAGTTCAACCCAGTAAGAAGGCAAGCTAAAGTTTGGTGTAGCTGAAGAGGAGGGTCTGCTCACTTCCCTAGACACACACCTAGATGCAGCACCAGTCTCCTCCAAGGGAAGAATGGTTCAGCCATATTGAATGCTCCCATGAATGGTACACTGTGGGATCTTTTACAAGGGAAACACGATGTGTTGCAAAAGTGGGAAGGTTTGCCCTTGGGAATTGTTGCCATTGGTTAGTGCTTTCTACAAAAGCGGCACCTCACCCCACCTCCTCATTACACAACTGGACCTGTGGATGAACAAGAGGAATATATGACATTGCAATACATACCATTACAATGCATGCTTTTACATCGCAGTTTTTACAACGCAAATACTATTACATCGCATGTTTTTGCAATGCATACCATTACAACGCATGTACATTGAGATACATTAAAACCACCATTACAACGCATTCCATTACAATGCATACTATTACTACGCAAACCATTACAACGCATACTATTTTTATATTTATTTTATATAAATTAGTATTTTTTTTTCCTAACCATCCCCTGGGATGGGACGCAAGAGAAATAGGGGTTTTGGGTGGGGGAGATTATTAATAACTGGGTATTATTTTTAATACTCGTGTACTTTTTAAAGTACCTTTCAATAAAAATTCCTGAGTATTAATAACAATATCTAAAAAAATGTTCAAAAAGATGGGGAAAAAGAAGCATAAATTTTAAACATTTTACAAAAAACAATTAAAAAATACTACCCTCAGAGTCAAAAAGAGATTACACATACAATCTTCTTCGAAGAACATAAAACGTAAGTCCTTCAACTATTTTCATTCACTCCCTGTGCCAGCAACTACACAAAATGGCTTACATTCCGAGAAGGAACGTATAAATGACATTTTTTACACATGACAAAATAAATATACATTCTGTCAGGTTGTGAATCGCACGAAAATACTGTTTCCAATACATATTTTCTTTTAAATTGTTGTTTACCCTCAAAAAACATATAAAAGAAGCCGACCACCATTTTGTGCTCAGTGGTAAACTGACTTCCGAGGTGACCACACACAGCAGGAGTAGCAGGAGAATATTGCCGTTTGTCAAATTGAACACTGCCATCTACAGACCGAAGTAAGTGTACGTTTACAATAAAACAGCATCAAAATATTAACACATAAATCACAAATACTCACAATATAATTTTACATTAATTGACAGGATTTACACATTTTGAAAAGCAGCCAGCAATCTAAAGCAGATATTCGACAAATTATCTTAACATTAAAAAGTAAGTGATTATATGAAAAAATGTACGTGAATTTAAAAAACCCATAAGGTAGATACAAAATGAAATTACATTTTACTTTTGAAATTAACAGATTTTGGACATAAATCAACACCAAATACCAAGCAGGAAGAAACAAACTTTTACAGAATCAAACTGTTAACAATAATCTGAACGAAAAAAAAAAGAATTATTGATCCCAGAAATAAAACATTAGCAGACAAAGATCAGAATTATATTTAAAATGTTACTAATTTAACTACTTCATGTTTTACACTTAGGAAACAGGCTAAGGGAAAGAGTTGGATAATGGTGGGGGCAAATTTACTATTCCTACTCCAACAGGTGCTTGCCATAGAGAAAGAGTTGGATGGTGGTGGGGGCAAATTTACTATTCCTACTCCGACCTGTGCTTGCCTCAGGGAAAGTGTTGGATGGTGTTGGGGGCAAATTTACTATTCCTACTCTGACCTGTGCTGGCCTCAGGGAAAGTGCTGGATGGTGGTGGGGGCAAATTTACTATTCCTACTCTGACCTGTGCTGGCCTCAGGGAAAGTGCTGGATGGTGGTGGGGGCACATTTACTATACCTACACTGACCTGTGCTGGCCTCAGGGAAAGTGTTGGATGGTGGTGGGGGGTAAATTTACTATTCCTACTCTGACCTGTGCTTGCCTCAGGGGAAGTGCTGGATGGTTTTGGGAGAAAATTGATTCTACTTAGGGGTCGATTCCGATCCCGCTCGGAAGGGCTCCGAAAGCGAACCGGCCGGAAAAAGCACGAGCCGTACGCGTGTTTCCCGACCGACGCGTACAGCCGTATGGACGAGCAAGTACGATGCGAGATTCGCGAAATCGCCGACCGAATCGTTTCCGGCTCCGAACCCCTCCGTATGACTCGACCGTAAGCAATCCATGCCGTGCAATGGAGGCGATTTCCGACCGAGCCAGCACGAGGCACGATTCGGACAGCCGGATCGAGTCGGAGCCTCCGACACGTAAACGCCCCGGGAAGCGGACTTCGGGGGTCCACGCCGGACCCCCCTTCACCCGTAGCCTTATGAGTCCAGCACAGGGGGGGACCCAAGGATCCCCCCTACACATGCCTGTATGGCACGGGTTGCATAGATGCGTCCCCACTACAGGGGGCGCCCTTGTGCGCACCGTACCGCTTTCGTCCATGGGAGCATGTGTACGTGTCGTACAACAGGCTCCCATTGACTTCAATGGGGCTCTGAGCGACCCGTGTCGGTCAGCGCTTGTTCGCATCGTACTCGTGCGCTCGGAGCCCCGGAGCACGAGTCGGTCGGAAAGCACTCCGGATCCGAGTCGGACGTAGGGCTTTCCTAGCGAGATCGGAATCGACCCCTTAATGTAAAAAAAAATACATTTTTACAGCAACTTTCCTATTTTCGTTTCAGTTATTTGTCAAGCGTACAGTCAAACATTTTTATTTTATTTTAATTTCTCAACAGATTAAACCATAAAAACCAGCAAAAAGTAAATTCAAAAGCCCATCACCACTGGAGAAGCCAAAGTATACAAGGTAAAAATATTCAAAAACAACATTATGCTTTTTTTTTGTAGGTTTCAAGTACAGAATCAATTTATTTTAAAAAGTATCATTGCAGTAAAAATGTCAGCCTCATAAACAACAGCAAAATTACTTTTTTTCAACGTCAAAAGCACTAATCAATTTCTTTGCAGGCTAATTGCAAAACAAAAAAAACCAAATAACAAACTATAAACATTTCTCCACTTTTTACAGAACCAAAGAATCCAAACCACCAAACAAAACATAGGGGGTGATTAGGATGGCGGGCGGATCGCCATCGCCAGCCAGGCGGTGGCGATCCATCCGCCATCTCCACCCGATTTACCCCCGCCATATTATAATGGCGGGGGTACCGCGGCGGACGCAAAGTGCGTCTGCCGCTTTTCCGCCGGTCGGCAATCGTTTCGATTGCCGGCCGGGCAGAGCTGGGGCCTAATATGGTGGCGGTGCCTACCAGGCACCGCCATCCATATTAGGATGTGTGCATTTGTAAGCCTTTCCATGGCGGCGATGCCGCCATGGAAAGGCTGGCGAGAATTGCTTTGGGGGCTCGTTGCGGACCCCGTAGGGGTGAGGGGCTGCACTTGGGGGGTACCTATGGTACCCCCCTACATTGCCATGCACAAGGTGGCAGGCACTGTGCGGTGCCTGCCACAGTGTGCATGGCAATGCACAACATGCCAATTTGGCATTGCGGCGGGTGCTGCTTACAGCAGCACCCGCCACAATGTTAAACATGCGGAATGTGACCGCCAGGGTGGCGGTCGCATCCTAATCAGCGGTGCGGGACCGCCGCACGTCTGGCGGCCGGTCCCAGCACCGCTAGGGTGGCGGGCGGACTAAAGTCCGCCCGCCATCCTAATCACCCCCATAGTGAAGAACTGCAACAAAAATCCCAAGTAAACCAGCAAATACACCAGGCCTTTTCCATCCAAGGAACAAAAGCAGGAAACAATTCCAACAAAACATTATCAAAGCAATGCAATTAAAACCTGGTACAATTTTGCAAAAAGTTACAGCTGTAAAATAAACAATGTGGACTAACTTTTCACTTACAGGCAAATTAGTTTTTAAAACAACCACACTTAAAATCACTAAAACAACCTTTTCTCTTTTTCTTCTTTCTACAGAGAATGGCAGCAAGAAAAGAAGCCAAATATATACAATCAAGCCATGGGAATAGACTGTTAAGTCACAGTGGGTACGTTTATTGTAAGGAGAGATTAACTGAGCCCTGGTGTCATTGGAGGTGTGTGCATTATTACTCATCCCATTGCACAGGCAGAGCGGTTACTCTTGGTGACACTGTTGAAAGGACCACCGAGCATATCCACTCTGCCTCTGCAAAGGAGATAGAAGTAAGAGAGAATATAAATGAAATTAAAGCCCTGGCATCCACCTACAATGAACCCTGTGGCTCAGTTTTGAGGGATGTGTCTCAAAACATTCCAACACATGTAGCAAGTTGTATGCCCACAATCCCCAACCTAAGCAGAATTATTCAGCGTAAAAAACAGGCAAGTAACCCCCTACGTGTAACACCCCAAACCTTTTCTGATATTAACATTCCACCTGAACTTTCTGTAACCATTACTAATGAACCCTTTCTTTTGCATGACAACAAAAACCCTCTTAAAAGAATACTAATCTTTAGCACACCCCATAATCTTATTAAGTTGGAGAGTAGTGATATTTAGATGATGGATGGGACGTTTAAATCTACACCCCATCCATTCACCCAAATATACACTATTCATGCCTACATTAATCAAACAGTAGTGCCCTTAGTGTACAGTTTACTCCCTGATAAACAATCCTCTACATACACTAAATTTTTGTCAGTGATAAAAGCTAAAACCATTAACAAAAGTCCTAGAAAAGTGTTAATTGACTTCGAATTACCTATGATTAGCACAATTACCAAAATGTACACGGATACCCAAATACAAGGATGTTTTTTTCACTTTTCACAGGCATATTGGCAAAAAATAAAAAATAAATCCTTAGTTGAGGATTATATACCTGACAGCAAACTACAATTTGAATTAAAGAAACTAACTGCACTTTGCTTTGTTTCTCCTGACAGTGTAGATGAATACTACACATCTATTACTGAATTTGACTACTTTACTGCAAACCAGGACAAATTGGCACCCCTTCTAAATTACTTTGAAGACACATGGATTGGCCTTCTAAGCAGGTCAGGCCGCAGGAGGAAACCACGTTTCCATGTGAAGTGGTGGAACTGCTACTCGACCTGCTTAGAGGGAGGAGCAAAAACAAATAATGCCATAGAGGGATGGCACAACGCCGTCAACAAATCTATCGGTAAACCACATCCTAACTTCTATCATTTCTTGGAAATTTTGAAGAAGAAGCAAAGTTTCCAAGAAATGAGATTTGCGCAATCATTAACTGGTAGCCTGAACCCACGAATCTCTAAAAGAACAAAAGAAATGTCCGAGAGACTATTGGGTGCAATTCAACAATTTACGTTGATGGTGGCTTCAGACTACCTAGGTAATATTGCACACATCCTACATTTCTATTCTACACTAACTCCTAAACCACCTTACTTGCCTGTTTTGACAAAGAATACCCCTAATTAAATTGGCATTTAAAAAAAAAAATTAAATTATAAAAAAAAAGTTGGGTTTCTTACCTTCAGTTGTCTTCTTTTTTCAACTCATGGACTTACGTACAATCCAGCCTTTCCCCAAGAGTCTTGAGCAGTCCTTTAATCCATTGCAAATAATCCATAATCCGGGAAATAATCCATGACCTGAATTAAACTAACCAAAAAGGGCACAGTTCAGCAAAGCCATATTTTAACAGCAAAAAATTGAGCTGTAAACTGTACTGTCCACACCTACAAAAAACACACACAATCCCGAAAAAGAATTTTTTTTTGGCAAAAAATGCAACAAGATTCCATCTATGCAATCCTCTCTCGCTTGAGTTCTAGTTAAAAAAACATGAAAAAGTAATAAAGTTTCGAAAAAAATCACAACCCAAAAATCCATGGTTGAAATCCTCTCTCGACAAAAGTCCAGCAGAAGTCCCAAAATCCACATAGCAATGGTTTAAAAATGGGCCAAAAAGTTTTTTTCCAACCCACAAAGGGGCCGATTCCGATCTTGGCCGGTAGGGCTCCGAATCGGATTCGGCTTTACCGGATCCGATTCGGAGCCCTGTTTCCCGACCGAACCGTACGCGGGTCCGGCCGAGCGAGTACGATGCGAAATCGCCGACCGACTCGTCCGGGCGTCCCAACCGCTCCGACCGACTCGCTCCCGGCCTCGAACCGCTCCGACCGACTCGCTCGGACTCGACTTCGCACCGCGCAATGGAGACGTTTCCCGGCCGGGTAAGTACGATGCGCGCCGCGAGCGAGTCCGACCGAGCCGCGCACTCCGGCTCGTAAGAGCTGTCGGAGCCGTACTTTGGGGGTCCGTGTCGGACCCCCTGTATGCGTAGCCGCGCGAGTCGCACACAGGGGGACCCATGGGTCCCCCTACCTGTGCGTGTACGGCGCGAGTCGCTTCGCCGCGTACCCGCTGTAGGGGGCGCCCTTGTCCGACTCCGCACCCATTGAGTCAATGGGAGCCCGCGTACGCGTTGTACGACCGGCTCCCATTGACATCAATGGGAGTCCGACCGACTCGAGTCCGATAACATACGGACGCATCGTACTCGTTCGGTCGGACTGCACGGGTCCGATTCGGTCGGAAATCTCTCCGGGTCCGGCTCGGTGGGAGAAATTTCCGGCCCGAATCGGAATCGACCCCAAAGTCTTTCTCCATGTTCCTTCGTCCTATCCGGAAAACCGCGACGATGCAATTACAAAATTACTAAAAACCCGTTGCAAGAAAAAAATTTACCAAATAAGACTACTTTGATAACCCTATTGTTTAATAGAAAAAATAATCAATGTTTTTAAAGTAATACTATTAAACAAAAAGTGTTACGAAAGCAATCAACCCGATGTGGGCCTACAACTGCTACCTGTTTTGGAAAAGATTTTTAAGCTAAAACACACAATAACATCAAAATACAACTTTCCTAGTTCTTACTACCTCCCTCCTCTCTCCTTACAATAAACTTTACCACCCTTAATCTATTTTTAATAATTTAAATTGGCATAACCTGGAAGCAGCTCTCCCTTGCTTCTGATCCATACCGCGATGAACCTCGCAATGACGAAACTTACGTACACGCGGCAACGTCATCTCTTTCCGTAAAAAGGAAAAAAGAACCATTTCACCCATTGACTTCAATGGGAAACCGTGGGAAAACCTACAAAGAAATAAAAAAATATATGTTACAATACATACAAAAATCTAGGTTTATTTAAAAAAAATATTACTACTAATAAAATATTTTCACAACATTTTTTGCTTATTTATTCTGTTTTATATTTCAAATAAATACAATAAAAACATTTACAGTACTATTAATGTGTCTATTGATTGTTTCAAGAATATTAATTGTTTTAATAAAATTTTTACTTCTACAGATTTTATATGTCTATTTACGCATACTTATGTTGTACATTTAACTTTTATATATATCCTAATTAACTTTTAAAAGATTTTTGTTTTTAAAAATGAAAGTTAAAATTATAAAAGAATTTTTAAATTATAAATTATATTTTTTCCTTTACATCAAATCACCCCACTACCCAAAATCTCCCTGAATTTATCTGCACATTACTTTAAAAACATTTTTTTATAATTGATTTAAAAGTTTAACAATTAAAAAACATATAAATTAAGTAATAAATAATACTCAAGTATTAAAATTAATACCTGAGTATTAATACCCTGCCCCACCCAAAACCCCTGTTTCCCTTGCATCCCGTCCCAGAGGATAGGTGCAAATGCCTTTTAAATATTATTACTTACATTTTGTTTTATAATTAACTATAAGTAAATCTAAATATCAATTAATACTCTAGCATTTAAAAAAATTACCTGAATATTAATGCACTCCCCCACCCAAAACACCTATTTCCCAGATTTTTGATGCAAAAGACTTTTTCATTACATTACTTTTAAATTAAGTTTAAAATTATCTAGAAGTAAAACTAAATTTCTATTAATTCTCAAGCATTAATATTAATACCTGAGAATTAATACATTCTCCCACCCAAAACCCATTTTCACATACATCCATCTCCAAATTATAAAAGCCTAAACAGTTTACAATTTTATGAATTAAAATAATATAAAATATTTCTATCAATATAAATTAAAATAAATTTAATATAAATTTAAAAAAAGATTTCCTGAGTATTAAAACACTCCCCCACCCAAAACCCCTACTTCCCATACATCCCATCCCAAAGGATATGTGCCAAAGAATGTTTTAACAATTAAAAAATTTTTTTTTAAATATCTATATGACTAAAACTAAATATCATTACATTCTCAAGTATTAAAATTAATACCTGAGTATTAATACACTCCCCGACCCAAAACCCCTATTTCCCATACATCCCGTCCCAGGGAAAAAATGCAGAGCACATTCAATATATTTTAATTCATTAAATTAAATTATAGATTTTTATTATATTTTTAAATAAATTAACTCCTGATATAATTCTTTAATAAAACACAAATATTTTTTTTTTTTATCTGAGTTTTAATGCACTATCCAACCCAAACCTATAAAATGTAAATAAATAATATGATATATATTTTTTAAAACTATTTATAATTTTTTTTTTAACTATTTAAAAATTTGCAAAAAAGCACTATTACTATTAACTATTACTTTAGTAAAAACAAAATATAAAAAATAGTCAAAAATAACAACTTACCTCAATTACAACCATTACTTACCTTCAATGCGTTGTAATGGCATGCGTTGTAATGGCACATGCGTTGTAATGGCATGCGATGTAATGTCACCTGCGTTGTAAAAGTTGCATTGTAAAGGCATTGCGATGTAATGCCTGCATTGTAATGGACGTCTCCTGAACAAGAGAGGACTAAACCTGCTGTCTGTGACCTTTGTGAAGGCCGGAAGGCCGGATGGGCTCCCACTTCTACCTAGGACTGAAAAGTGGACTTCAAGGGTCAATTGGCAGACCTCCTGTGTGGCTACAGGGACTCAACATACTGCACTATGCCTTTTGCTTGTGTGACCAGCTGACCAGTTGCAGTTATTTCTGGATTAGACCCTGTTGGTGGCTTCTGCTGGAGTGAGTCCAGGCCCCTAAGTGCTGTCCCTGATGTCCTGGGATGCTTAGAAATGACCAAGAGGAACTTCTCCAGAAAGTCTGAAACGTTTTAGAGTTTTAAGAACTCCAGAGCCACAGCAGGGCCTCACGACAAATGCATCTGATTTTAAGATGACTTTATCAGATACATCGTCAGGCTTACCCCATTGGAGGATTTCTATTTATATTTCAGAAATAAGTCAAATCAAATCAAATGTTTATTACATAGTTAATACAATCCATTGCAAATCACCATAAACACACATAAGTAAGTACTGCATTAAATCAAATGATATGTTAAAATGCACTTATTAAAACAATATCATTTAAATATAATTATTTTTGAGCCATATCTTTGGAAACTTTGTTAATCAATTTTGTCTGCTTTTAACAACAACTCTTTTAAATATATATACTATGCTGTCTGGCCACACAATTCTATTTATAAAAATAGGTGTAACTATTAGTTTATAGCTTTCAAAGCAGCTTCAATTGTGCTAAAGTACTAGATAAAACTTTGCATAGCTGCTTGCTTGATTCTAGTCAGAAGCTAAAATATTTGACCAGGTTGGCCTACTTATATCCGACATCCGCTCCATTGCGAGTGGTCTGAAATCGCGCCTAGGTTCAAGTCAACATTGATCAGTAATTTCTGATTGCTGCCTTATTTGTTCTTGGGGCTTTTGGCTCAAACACTTTTATACAATCATATCTCTGGATTCTAACCATTTTGAATCATTTTTCTTAAAATATTCTTTAATTTGGACGCTTTTTTGTGTTTGTTTTTACTTTTTAATAATTTTGGTATTGCTAAATAATTTACTCACTTTTCCTTAAGTTAAGCCTGTCTGCTTTGTGCCATAGCTGCCAAGGTTGCACCCGAGTTTATTTATTGAACATGTATGTTAGACCTAACAAGATTTTGGACTTAACTGCATGAGAAGAACTTGCATCCTCCCCAATTAGTAACCCAGTTTCTTACAGTATATAAAATGGGCTTGGTTTTAAAAGAGCAAAATGTTTACCTTTGGTATACTGCTGAGCCTACTCTACTGCTTGTTTTGCATGTCTTCTTGTAATCTCATTCAAGCTATCTCACCATTGGATTGCAAAGTTTGGTTTCTGCTCAAAGTCTTACTTGATTTTGTTTTCACATAAAATAAATATTTTAGAGGTAGTGAATAGGCAGGCACTACTTGGCCGCCTTCCCAGTGTCTCCAATGACGTGAAAGAGGCTGTGGATGACTGGTCATGAACCGAAATGTCACCTCCCTTTCCCACCGACTTTAGGTCTCTAGAGACCCAGGTGGAATGGGAGAATGCAGGTAATGCTCTTGGGCTACCAACCACCATTAATTTGCCTTCTGTGGATAGGTGCAGACCAGCAGCAGAGAAAGCATTTCTTTCTGTGTAGACAGTGGCTTATCAGTATATTGCATGCTATCTCCTCTCCCCTTGAGTGGAGAGGATGTCCCTCAAATGCAAACTGAAGGGAAGGTTTAGCAGGAGATTGGGAGCATGGCAGATGTTGTTTTTTTAATATTTGGGAGCTGGATACAGAGGGAGGAGGTGGCAGGATGAGAGACATTTCTTTTCCTTTTTTAATATTTTTATTGGTTTTTAATAAGTTATAACAAGGACAGACAGCTATAACATTGCCAATGACAATTACAGTATCAAAATGGAGCAATACACTAAATGGATAACTCCTTCCTACTATCATGAGTTTTGCTGTACAAGAGTCTGCCAAATCAATGATTTATTGGATCATCTGATATCTGTGTATTGCGGTGGTCTTTATCCCAACAACACTTCCCCACAGTCCTCTTGCAGTGGATAACGTATAATTTATTTTATCATTGCCAGGACTTGTTTCCAAAAAGGGGCCCCAACTGTGCAGTGTCACCAAATATGGAGATTGTCCCCTGTAGCATTGCATCCTATCCACCAATTTAAATTAATACTTGGGAGCATAAAATAAACCTTATCAGGGATATAATGTCAATCAATCATACATTACTTTAAAATGTACCTCTCTGTTGCCCACACATATGCTGCACTAGTATATATCTTCCCAAAGACTTTGCCAGCCCTTATATGTAATTACTCTGTTAAGATAGTGCTCCCATCTTACCATATACCTTTCCTGAGATATGGGCTTGGACTCTGATATTATAATATATAGTTTAGGCAAGACAATCACTCTGCTGAATGTGATTGGAGAAAACAACCTTTCAAATGTGGTATTTTCCCTAATTGATGCTTCTCTCATTATGGGGTACATGGCTCAGTATCGCAAGTGGGCTAAGTGCAAAAACTCAGGTTTATCTAATCTGAAATCTATGTTGCACAGCGCAATGTAGGTAATTAGCACTATATAAATTGTCTACATCAGGAGTTCTTATTATTCATAAATATCTAATGTATTCAGAATCCCAATTAAAAGGTTATTTACTTTTCAACCATAGCACTATGTCTTCTGGTAGTGTCAGATCAAGAATCAATTAATCATCCATATTAAGCTACCCCACCAAATTCTGGAAAGTCTGGAGTTGTTTTAACAAAGCAATGTACTACTAGAACAAACGGTTATGGTATACAAATTGCCACACACTGTTGTTGTTCAGAGTATTACAAAATGCTCACTCTTCTTTCTTATTGTAAGTCTGTATCCTTTTTCTTTTCTTTATTCATAAATCTTCATTACAATACACATGTGTGACAAGGTACAGCCTACGCGTTTTGTCCCAAGCCCAAGGGACTTCTTCAGGGCAAAATATAAGTGTTGGTTATTCTAATTCTTTGAAAAAAAGGACATCAATCACTCAGGACTCAAGAAAATCTATATAATGAATGGCCATGAATAGTTAGCTCATATCGGAAACCGCATCTAAAGAAAGTGTGTATTCCATAATGTTTCAATTGAGTCCATAACTTTAATGTTCGATGGAACCTAAGAGCTCTTCATATTGTACGCCCCTTCTCGCTTACACAGATAATGTTTAACACTTAAATGGGCACCAACTCCGGTATTGTAGGCCACATAATGGGTGCACATGAAGATTTTTAAGACGGTTAAATGATTACTTTCTGATGGCTCCTACGAGAAGGGTTGTAGAGTCTCTGTGATAACTCTAATCAGAGTTTAGGTTCCATTGAACATTAAAGTTATGGACTCAATTGAAACATTATGGAATATACACTTTCTTTAGATGCAGTTTCCGATCTAGGCCTCTTAACTTGCTCAGTTCCTAGAGAATGCAGCACCTCACGTCCAGCTCTTCTCCTCTTCTTGTTCTGTCTTTCAGAGCTGCTAGCAGGACTAGATGTGGCTCTGAATGACAGTTTGATCAGGGAACCTTGTAGATGGTACAGTACCGGAATGTTGCTCGCTCCACACCATGCCCAACCCCTGAATTTTCTTTTTCAAATATTTTAAAGATTAGAGAAATGCACACCCAGTAAGAGGTAGGGGTGTTGAATGGGTTTAGAAAATCATCAAAGAAAGCAACCCCAAACAGTATCAGACTTTTACAGGGTGACATTAAATTGATGTATTGTTTTTTCCATGGTAACCAGTGATGTCAGATAATTCAGGCAAATTTCACTTTTGACTAATGCATGGGCTACCTAAGACGTCTATTTGGCAATGTGCAAGCTCTAAATACTGTACTATTTTCTTATAATATAACTAGATATGTATTCTGTTTTATGGTTTTTATGTGTTTTTTTGTGGGGTGTGGATTGCTCAGTAGTTATTGGTGTGAAAGTGTCATAATGTTGACCATTAGTGTAAATGTAAGCCTTACTGCATTTTTATTCTAATCTCTTACACGAGTCTCAATATTGTAATGTGTTGTTTTGTGTTTTTCTTTTCCTTTCATGGAAATTGCAATATATATAGTTTCTGTTTAATTTTTGATTGTATATTCTTTTTAACATAAAAGACATAAAAGAGGTAGTGCAGGCTGGATGATGGACTGCAATCTCCCCTGCCTTACCCCACCTCCTATTGTTCATGCAGAGGGAGATTTTGGAACGTGGGAAAGGCTCCTGTGCCATCAACCACCATCAGCCTAGCCTCCTATAATCTATAGAGGCAAGAAGCAGAGAGGAGATTTCTTTGGCATGAACAGTTGCTCAGAAAGAGTCACTACTATCATAGTGCTTGTCCTTCCCTCTCCTTTTGTGAGTGAAGATCATATCCCTCTGAATTGAGGGAGGTCCATATGGAGATGGCAGAGTGAAAGAGCGTTCTAGGTATGTTTTCTTTAGTGTTTGGGGGTTAGTTACTGATAGAGGTTGGAAAGGGGGACAGAATGCCAAGTATTTTACTTTTAAACTACCTTAAGGATTGGAGGAAGAGAAAGCCACTAAGGGTTGGGGAGAGAGAGAGGAAGACGGTTTTCTTTTACATTCATGAAAATGAGGTGGAAATATGAGGAAACATTTTGGGGCCGATTCCGATTCGGGCCGGAAATCTCTCCGACCGAGCCGGACCCGGAGAGATTTCCGACCGAATCGGACCCTAGCAGCCCGACCGAACGAGTACGATGCGCACGTATGCCATCGGACTCGATTCGGTCGGACTCCCATTGAAGTCAATGGGAGCCTGTCGTACAACTCGTACGCGGGCTCCCATTGACTCAATGGGTGCGAGGCGAACAAGGGCGCCCCCTACAGCGCGTACGCGGCGAAGCGACTCGCGCCGTACATGCACAGGTAGGTGGGACCCATGGGTCCCCCCTGTGTGCGACTCGCACGGCTACGCGTACAGGGGGGTCCGACAGGACCCCAAAGTGCGGCTCCGACTGCTTCTTCGAGCCGGACGGCGCGAGTCGGTCGGACTGCTCGCGGCGCGCATCGTACTTGCCCGGCCGGTGAACGTCTCCATTGCGCGGTGCGAGGCGCATCCGTGCGAGTCGGTCGGTGCGGTTGGGACGGGCATACGAGTCGGTCGGCGAATTCGCACGCGCTCGCATCGTACTCGCTCGCCCGGACGCACGTACGAATCGGTCAGGAAAGAGGGCTCCGAATCGGATCCGGTTAAGCCGAATCCGATTCGGTGCCCTACCGGCTGAGATTGGAATCGGCCCCTCTGTGTGTGACATACTAATAACTCCTCTACACCTGCAGAGTACATACATTCCAAGAGTTGACGGGGTGTAGCAATGCTCATGTGGAGCTATAAAAACATACTACTGTAGAATGTGTAAATAATAAAATAATGTAATTTTTTGCAACCTCATGATAGGTGACTCTCCTTTTGCTTTAGTTGTCTATGGCGTCACTTGCAAACTCTAAATGCAAAACAAACCCCGTTGTTGGTGGCAAACAATCTTTAATCTATAAATTGTACATAATTTTGCTAAGAAGCTGTTACCAAGTACACAGTAATATAATCTCAATTATTCATTTCTGAGGTACAAAAGAGGTGTAAAAAACAAACAGTTTTTCACTGCTGTGATGGTACCACTACACGCCATCTCTAAAGCCTCTTAAAGGCCATGCACTGACATATCGATAACAGCACATCACTGCAGTGTTTAGCAGCACTTTCATACACGGGAGGGGGGTGGTTAGTAAATGGGCCTCAAGAATATTTTAGATTTATGGGACTGGTAAATGAAGAGGGGCGCAAATGAAGGTGGGAGGATTTGTCAGGGCTTCAGATGCTTTACAAGGATATGGCACCAACAAGGGAGAAGGCATAAATGATATTGGTGAGCTTGGCTGCTCATCTCATATTTTTTTAAGAACCCCAAGATAAAGGAAGGAGGGAAATGTAGAGAGAAGTGGGGAGAGTGGCATAGTGCAAATATATCAGACACACCTTTTTAGGTAGGGGCTTTGAGTTCTGGGAAAAGTACCAGAAGCACAGATACTTAAAGGACACATAGGGGCCGATTCCGATCTCGGTCGGAGGCGCACCCAATACTATTCGGCCGGGAAAAAAGCCATGCGAAAGCCTGTTTCCCGACCGATCCGTACAGCACACCGAACGAGCAAGTACGATGCGCACAACAGCAAAAATTCCGGCCGAGCCGTACTCACCCAAACCAGGTCCTGTTCTCCGACCGAGGCGAATCCGGAAACGCCGAATCGAGTCGCACGGAAGGAAAAATGCAGCCCCGTCCGGCCGGACAAGTACGATGCGCTTCCCGTACGCGCCGAACCCGTCGCTACGCACGGCACGTCAAAGCATCCGGGAGAGGCGCACATAAGCTCCGATTCGCGCCACAACACAATCCACGGCTACGAGACGAACACGGCACCGACGAGGACGACGCGAAGCGACGAGGACGACGCGAAGCAACGAGAAGGACGAACGACACGAACCAACCATGAATCCCTTCGTCCCGATCATACCAATATTCTACATCTACTACCGGAACAGGCACGGACGCGTACGGCGCAGAAGGTAAGCCAGACACCAACCACAAAACACATACAACACGTACACGACACATCACACACATACACGGGGAATCTGAATATACTTACACCAGCAACAGCAGCACCATAGGGCGGGATGCCCATCACCAATGCCACATATGCACACAGGGGCCTGAATGCGCACCACCACCCCAACCCAGGGGTGGCTGGATGCCTACCACTACTACCACCCTTAGCCAGGGGGCAGGATGCCCACCACTACTACCACCCTCACCCAGGGGGGCAGGATGCCTACCACTACTACCACCCTTAGCCAGGGGGCAGGATGCCCACCACTACTACCACCCTCACCCAGGGGGGCAGGATGCCTACCACTACTACCACCCTTAGCCAGGGGGCAGGATGCCTACCACTACTACCACCCTTAGCCAGGGGGCAGGATGCCTACCACTACTACCACCCTTAGCCAGGGGGCAGGATGCCCACCACTACTACCACCCTCACCCAGGGGGCAGGATGCCTACCACTACTACTACCCTTAGCCAGGGGGCAGGATGCCCACCACTACTACCACCCTCACCCACGGGGGCAGGATGCCCACCACTACTACCACCCTTAGCCAGGGGGCAGGATGCCCACCACTACTACCACCCTCACCCACGGGGGCAGGATGCCTACCACTACTACCACCCTTAGCCAGGGGGCTGGATGCCCACCACTACTACCACCCTTAGCCAGGGGGCAGGATGCCCACCACTACTACCACCCTCACCCAGGGGGCAGGATGCCTACCACTACTACCACCCTTAGCCAGGGGGGCTGGATGCCCACCACTACTACCACCCTGAGCCAGGGGGCAGGATGCCCACCACTACTACCACCCTCACCCAGGGGGGCAGGATGCCTACCACTACTACCACCCTTAGCCAGGGGGGCAGGATGCCTACCACTACTACCACCCTTAGCCAGGGGGCAGGATGCCCACCACTACTACCACCCTCACCCAGGGGGGCAGGATGCCTACCACTACTACCACCCTCACCCAGGGGGCAGGATGCCTACCACTACTACCACCCTTAGCCAGGGGGCTGGATGCCCACCACTACTACCACCCTTAGCCAGGGGGCAGGATGCCCACCACTACTACCACCCTCACCCAGGGGGCAGGATGCCTACCACTACTACCACCCTCACCCAGGGGGCAGGATGCCCACCACTACTACCACCCTCACCCAGGGGGGCAGGATGCCTACCACTACTACCACCCTCACCCAGGGGGGCAGGATGCCTACCACTACTACCACCCTCACCCAGGGGGCAGGATGCCTACCACTACTACCACCCTTAGCCAGGGGGCTGGATGCCCACCACTACTACCACCCTTAGCCAGGGGGCAGGATGCCCACCACTACTACCACCCTCACCCAGGGGGGCAGGATGCCTACCACTACTACCACCCTTAGCCAGGGGGCAGGATGCCTACCACTACTACCACCCTCACCCAGGGGGCAGGATGCCCACCACTACTACCACCCTCACCCAGGGGGGCAGGATGCCTACCACTACTACCACCCTCACCCAGGGGGGCAGGATGCCTACCACTACTACCACCCTCACCCAGGGGGCAGGATGCCTACCACTACTACCACCCTTAGCCAGGGGGCTGGATGCCCACCACTACTACCACCCTTAGCCAGGGGGCAGGATGCCCACCACTACTACCACCCTCACCCAGGGGGGCAGGATGCCTACCACTACTACCACCCTTAGCCAGGGGGCAGGATGCCTACCACTACTACCACCCTTAGCCAGGGGGCAGGATGCCCACCACTACTACCACCCTCACCCAGGGGGGCAGGATGCCTACCACTACTACCACCCTCACCCAGGGGGCAGGATGCCTACCACTACTACCACCCTTAGCCAGGGGGCTGGATGCCCACCACTACTACCACCCTTAGCCAGGGGGCAGGATGCCCACCACTACTACCACCCTCACCCAGGGGGGCAGGATGCCTACCACTACTACCACCCTCACCCAGGGGGCAGGATGCCCACCACTACTACCACCCTCACCCAGGGGGGCAGGATGCCTACCACTACTACCACCCTCACCCAGGGGGGCAGGATGCCTACCACTACTACCACCCTCACCCAGGGGGCAGGATGCCTACCACTACTACCACCCTTAGCCAGGGGGGCTGGATGCCCACCACTACTACCACCCTTAGCCAGGGGGCAGGATGCCCACCACTACTACCACCCTCACCCAGGGGGGCAGGATGCCTACCACTACTACCACCCTTAGCCAGGGGGGCAGGATGCCTACCACTACTACCACCCTCACCCAGGGGGCAGGATGCCCACCACTACTACCACCCTCACCCAGGGGGGCAGGATGCCTACCACTACTACCACCCTCACCCAGGGGGCAGGATGCCTACCACTACTACCACCCTCACCCAGGGGGCAGGATGCCTACCACTACTACCACCCTGAGCCAGGGGGGCTGGATGCCCACCACTACTACCACCCTTAGCCAGGGGGCAGGATGCCCACCACTACTACCACCCTCACCCAGGGGGGCAGGATGCCTACCACTACTACCACCCTTAGCCAGGGGGCTGGATGCCCACCACTACTACCACCCTTAGCCAGGGGGCAGGATGCCCACCACTACTACCACCCTCACCCAGGGGGGCAGGATGCCTACCACTACTACCACCCTTAGCCAGGGGGGCAGGATGCCTACCACTACTACCACCCTTAGCCAGGGGGCAGGATGCCTACCACTACTACCACCCTTAGCCAGGGGGCAGGATGCCCACCACTACTACCACCCTCACCCAGGGGGCAGGATGCCTACCACTACTACCACCCTTAGCCAGGGGGCAGGATGCCCACCACTACTACCACCCTCACCCACGGGGGCAGGATGCCCACCACTACTACCACCCCCACTCATAGGATGGACAATGCATGACACAACAAGCACACCACAACCTAGGGAATGCAAGATTAAGACATCCCCCACCACCATGACAAGCGTCTGTAGGCTGTGTCAAATGCCTACAACACCGAACATGACTTTGAACATACAATGTGACCCCCTAGCACATGTGCCACACATATATGTGTGTGGCACCCACAATGCAAGCAGCCCATGACCATTGTGGCAATGGGGCCTAAACCCCCATCATCACAGTGACCAAAAGGCAAGTGTGGGGTCCATAGCTGAAGCACATTTTGACCATTGTGGCAATGGGGTCTAAACCCCCATCATCACAGTGACCAAAAGGCAAGTGTGGGGTCCATAGCTGAAGCACATTTTGACCATTGTGGCAATGGGGTCTACACCCTCATCATCACAGTGACCAAAAGGTAATTGTTGACAAAGAAAGAGCTGCAACTGCCAAACTGCATGGATCATTCCTGGTCACAGAACCAAAAACTCATCTGTGGCAAAGTAGTGTGTGTCCCATTGCAACATAAATTGGGGGAGCCAAATACTGCAGTGCAAATGAAACATTCCTTTGGCCATGTGCAGACAAACAACACCCATGGGGGCTGAGACCGTCAACAGTCATCAATGACACAATGACAGAAGTGACCATCAGAATGCAGAACCACATATTTGCACCAATGGGCACACAAATGCAGATATCCTGTGGAGACAGCAGATGTGAGGTGAACAGATACCATACCATGGCAGCAATGGGACACACAAACCATGATCACTGTGCTGACCGATGACCTAGGAGTCCCAGGGACAGCAGGGGAAACACACCAAACAACATACAGCCAATGGCACACCCAAGATATGCCAATGCAGTGGTGCAGATGCACAAACACAAACAGGCAGACCAACACTGTCATCATACACAGCAGGTGAGGGGTGGGGGTGCCAGTGTCCCCAGGCAACCACACAACACATGAGGAGAGCTGAATACCAATCATACAGATGTGCATACACTGCCACACTAAGGTAACTCATGGATCCAAATCCCCTATGTGGGCAAGCAGGCATTGTCAGGTGAGAGGGAGCACAAAACACACATGTCACACAGGCACGTAGAAACAACAACTGACACAGCAAGACACAGACACACCACAGCACCACCCCCAGGGCCCCCACAATGTGGTGACCCTGGGCTGAATAAAAATACCACTGTGATGACAAAGCTAAATATCGTTCACACTGTGAACCACAGTCAGGTGTCCTGAGCAACAAACTACCATCACACCTACACAAGCACAAATCAATCAGCATGGCCAGTAAGCCAAGGCCAACATGGAGGCAGGGGCCTAGCCGGGCAACAACTCTCATCTGCACACACTCAACAC